>JASDQU010884836.1:23162-33676 GCA_032191745.1 Picea mariana
TGCTTACTAAAACACTAAAGCCTACTTGATTTGCTATGGTGAAAACCATGCAAAATGTTCCTAGTAATAGCATAAAAAAACATTGCATACACTTAGATTTTGGAATTGTCCGGTGCCGGGAATTCTACCTCTGCTGGAGGCCGCAGGTTGAGGTCTAGATTCAGGCGTGGTCCAGGTGAGGAGGCCTCATCAGAAGTTGGAATGTAGTTGGTTGCAGGCGACGTAGGTCCAGATACCATTTGGAGTTCCTCGATTTGCTGCCTCAGAGCTTCACACTCATCCCTATTTCTCTGTTGTTCACTCCTGTGTTGGATGGTAATCTTTGTGATGGAGAGAACTTGTGAAGAAAGTTCCCTGAGTTGTAATTGAAGTGTTTGAACCGTGTCTACCAGCTCATTGTGTTCCTCCCCTGAGACAATTCTTTGTGGTTGCCTTCTCATCTTGCCTATAATCCTTATTTTATCCGGCTGTAAAACACAAATAGCAGTGCACTTATGAGGAGTGGGCATTGCTTTGTTCTTTTCAGGTATGAGAATGCCAGCAAAATGAGTCGCTCCTATTATGATATGTGCCATCACCCTCGAATGATTCATAGAACTTAACCAGTTTCCCATGCTTTGCCACAAGTTGCAGCCATGATCACCTCTGATGTTGGGATCCTTCATCTCGCCTAAATTTAATGTACAATAATCTTTGTGCGTCATGCTGAACAGGTTCACGTCGCTCCAATCTTCTCTTCCATGCTCATGAGTTGCCAAAGGTACTGTGATAAGACTTCCCAAGTCTGGGGAGGGGGAGATATGTAGCCACTGGACGCGTGCAGAGGTGAGGTAGTGGGTGTTTATGTGTTGAGAGGTGAGGTGGGGCAGGTGGTGGGGGCTGCAGAGCCACGTGCTGAGGTGAGGGGGAGGGTGGTTAGGTCTCCAGGTAGGGGCGTTGGAATGAAATGTGACCCATACCATGACCCTTTTCACCACTATGGCCTAGACGACAATGGCCAAGGGAGAAAAATGCCATGTGTCAAATGTCATGGTATGGGTGAGTGGAGAGATAACCCATTAACCACTAGCGTGCCTTGCTCTAGTTCAATTGCCAAGTTAGCTTGAGCGTCGTCCAATTGATTATTTCGCCGAAGGACATGGTAAAAGGAGATATTGTGGAAGAGAGTACGAATTGTCAAAATTCTTTGGAGAATGGCTCTTAAATGGAGATATGGGGGGTGGGAACCTTTGCATACATTCCCTATGATAATCTTGGAATCCCCAATCAAAAGGAAGTGTATGTTCTTGCTTTTGGTGAGAAGAAGACCTTGATACAGTGCATAGGCTCCAACTTGATTATTTGTAGCTATGCCCAGATTCCAATGGAAAGAGAGAACTTGGTTTCCTCGTGGGAAAATGACGACCCCTCTCGCTCCTACCACCCCGGGGTTTCCCTTTGAAGCTCCATCAAAATAAAAAGTGTGAGTTTTATTTTCATTGCACCAGCGCGGGTAATCAGAGTCATCATGAAGCTGCCAAGAGGATCTAAGGGGGGGAAGGGGAAGGAGTTGTGGACAGAAGGTAGGGAAAGAAAGAGCAGACCCAATCAGATTCTAAGGTGGAGTTGGGGGTGAAGGAGAGGAATTTGGGGTTAGAAAGGAAAAATTAAGCTAGGAGACCAACAATTTTTTTATCTACGAGATTTGGGGGAGAACGAAGGTTGGAGAAGATAATTTGATTTCTGGCGAGCCAAATTTTCCAGTAGATGTACTTGGGTAAGGCTTTATACACTGCTTTGAAAAGAGGGTTATTTTTGCAGGTGCCCCGATAAAGGGAGGGCCATTCTGAAAAGAGTTCTCTGTGTTGGGCCGACCATCTGATTCTTGAGTGGAGGTTTTGCAGAGTTGTTTTCCACACCATGATAGTGAAGGGACGGAGTAGAAAGATGTGCTGAGAGGTTTCCATCGCTTTTCCACAGAGTTCACACCTAAAGGGCCCATGGATTTTTCTTTTAAGCATATTTTCTCTTGTTAGCAAATTGCCATGTGCCAATATCCAACAAAAGGAATTTACCTTGGGTGGGATGTCATTATTCCAAATAAAGTTCCACAGTTTATCTTTAGGGGGGGGATTCAATTGTGAGAGTAGTTGGGATTAACCTTGTTTTACAGAGTAGTTTCCATTCCCCCAGCCTCTCTGATATCTTAGGGTGATACAAATGGGTGCGCAACCTTTTAGAAAAAATTGCAGCTGGTGCCCTGCGTCTTGGATATTGCTTGGTATATTTTGTAAATTCCATCTAGTCCAATCTCTCGTGTCTGCATGCCAAGAGTAGATATCCCAAATATGTTTTTTGCCTTGCATGTCTAGCCAATTGATGAGTGGTCATAGCTGTATATGCTGCCAGAGGGTTTGTTTTCCCATGATGTTGTCAGCCCCTATAAGAATCTTTCGACCATTCCCAGGAATCCAGGTGAGTTGACTTTGAAGGAGAGGGATGGAGTCTGAGATAAGATTCCCTATTGGTGATCCGTTGTTCAAAGAGTGATGTTGATCTAGACATCTGAGGCTATCCCCTACGAGATATTTTTCTTTTAGGATTCGCTTCCACCAGTCATTTCTTCCTGAAACAAGGTTCTAGAGAATTTTTTCTCCCATTGCCAAGTTGGAGAGGCCAGAATCTTTGATGCCCAAACCTCCGCTTTCCTTGGGGTGTTTTACAATATCCCACTTTATTAGATGATATTTTTTCTTGTTTGTTTTCCCTCCTTCCCAGGGAAAGCACCGAAGGAGGATAGAGATTGAGTTTTTAACATTCCGAGGAGCAAGAAGGGAAGAGAATTGAAAGATGGGAAGAGTAGAGAGAACTGATTTTAATAGGACAGTATGCCCCGCCAGATTGAGCCAAAAGGCTCCCCAACGATCCATCTTATTTTTGAGCTTTTTGAGAACTTGATTCCACGCTGAATTTGGTAGAGATTTGAGACAAATAGGGATGCCAAGGTATCTAAAGGTTTGCCATTTTTCAATGAGAGGGAAATGAAATATACTTGCTATTAGATGGGTAGTTCGAAGAGGGGTGTTCCAAGCATAAACATTGGATTTGGCGTTATATATAAGGGCTCCCGAGGATTGGATGAAGTTATCCAGAGGAGATTTGAATCTTTTGGCCATCACTAAGGAGGCACCCCCAATGAGGAGAGTGTCATCAACAAATTGGGAGTGGTTTAATCTCTTCATCCCTCCAGCTATTTTGATGCCGGGAATGGCTTTGGAGATTCGATCCTTTTCTAGATGTCTACTTAGGGTTTCAACCATGATTATGTATAGGAGGGGGGAGAGTGGAAAACCTTGCCTTAGCCCTCTGGAGCTTTTGAAGAAATTTTTTGGGCGCCCATTTATCAGAGGGGCTATCCAAGGAGAGGAGATACAAGCTGAGACCTAGGCTATGAAATCAAAGCTAAAACCAAATTTCTTCAAAACTGCAAACAAAAAGGTGTGCCTTACCCTATCAAAGGCGTTGGCCATGTCGATTTTGATGATCATTCCTTGATCTCCTCACTCCCTGCTAGAGTGGATGGATTCTTGAACCAATATGATGTTGTCAATCATTTGTCTTTTTTGGACAAGGCCACTTTGGTTTGGAGAGATGAGCTTATGCAAGAGAGGCTTGATTCTATTGGCGATGACTTTAGTGATGAGCTTGTAAGAAACATTGCATAAGGAAATGGGTCTGAATCTGGAGGAGGAAGGGTTGGACTCTTTTGGGATAAGGGCTAAAAAAGTGGAATTTGTACTGCCCCCTAGTTTTGTGGATTTTTGAACATACTGTATCATCCTCAGGAGATCTGTTTTAATTATATGCCAACATTTTTGATAAAAATGTGCACTAAAGCCATTCGGGTCTGGAGCTTTATCTGGGTGGAGATGGAACAAGGCCTCATGAAGTTCTTTTTCAGTAACTTTCTGATTTATCTTAGTGTTGTCCTCTTGATTGATAATGCTCGATATGTTTAGCAGCAGATCCTGTTGTACGTTGAGGTCTGCAATGCCATCCTCAGTTAGGAATCGTTGAAAATGCAGTTTGGATTCTGCTTGTATTTGGTGGGAGTCATCAGTTTTTGAGCCATCCTCTTTTGTGATTTCCTTCACCTTGTTTCTCCAAAGTTTGGCTTTGGTTTGTCTTTGAAGTAATTTTGTGTTTCTATCACCTGAGCTTAGCCAAAGACTCCTAGATTTGAGCCTCCAAGTTTCCTCTTCCTCATGCAGGATTTTTTGTTCCTCAATGAAGTCTTGTTGTTCTTTGAGAAGGAGGGAATGAGTGGTAGGTCCCTCTTCCATTACTAATCTATTTTCTTCCATTTCTTTAATTTTCCTTCTTTTTCCTTCTTGTTCCTTTTCTTTGTTGTGCTTCACCTAGTTTTTGAGGGTCATCTTGTCTCTTTTTAATTTCTGTTCCCAGATGTAGTTTGGAGAACCTTGTATCCAACAGGTCCAGGCATCTGCAACAATATCGAAAAAGAAAGAGTCTAAAGCCCACAGGGGGTTGAATTTGAAGGGGATGGGGCCAAGGTTGTCAGGAGGGGAAAGGGTGAGAGTGATAGGTCTGTGGTCAGAACCAGTCCAGGAGAGAATGCGAGAGCAGGGTAGAAAGGAGTCATCAAGGAAGGAGCTACTTAAGAGGAACTGGTCTAGGCAAGATGTTATATGCCCTGACCCGAGTCGTCTGTTTGACCAAGTGAAACAACCATTAGAGGTTTTTATGTCAAGAATATGAAAGGAGGATATAAGATCCTCGATATGCTCATGAGTGGGGTCCCGTACTTGAGAGCCCCCTTTTTTTTCTTTATGATGGAGGGTGGTGTTGAGGTCTCCAACTATTATTATATATTTGAGGTCAAGAATTTCTTGCAGGTTCTGAAGAGAGGACCAGCAATCGATTTTCTCATGATAGCTTGTAGGCATATAAACATTGAAAATAGTCAGAATCTTACCTGAAGGGAGATGGAGAAGTGAAGTTTTAATCTAGTGGACTGTGGACTGCCAGGAGTGGAGAGAGAAGATATTGGGATTCCATAGGGTGCAGATTCCCCCCGAGGCTCCTCTTGCGCTAACTGATACTCCTTTGCATGTTCACCAGATGTAACTACTATCCTGAAGGATATCAATATCCTTCCTTTTTGTCTCCTGGAGCAGGAGGACTTGAGGATTTTCTACTTTTATTAGATCATGTATTAGCGAGATCTTATTCCAGATCCCTAGTCCTCTGCAATTCCAGGAGATTTCTTTTATCATTTAGAAGGATTGGAGTTTCCCCCCTTATGGGGGTTGGATCCACTCTGATTCCTGGTCTGCCTTGTTTCTTTCCTGGCATGCTGATCCAAAGTTGTTTGCTTCCCGAGTTCGATTTCCTTCCTGGCCGAAGCTTCCCTTTTGTGTAGGTTTGACTTCCGTCCGACTTTTCTAATGGGAGAAGCATGTGTATCTGAGTTAGATTTTTCGTCTGAGATTTGATCTAGGTCATCGTCCTCAGGAAGAGAAGACATATGAGAGGGTGAAGGCGGTGCAGAGGGGGGGATCGGAGACTCAGGTGGATGCATTAGAGAGGGGGGAGGTGGGGGAGTGAGATGCTCTTCACGAGATGGCTCTTGTGTCAGGATCAGAATGGAAGATTCGGGATCTTGTGAGGTATTAAGCTTGGGGGGGGGTGTGGGGATGGATTTATTAAGCGGGTCGTGCTTCTGTTGCTTTTTCCTTTTGGGTTGCTTCCACTGATCAGCTTCTTCGGTCGGGCTTTCAGGAGGGGATTTAGGAAAGTGTTTTGCAAAATGTCCATACTCATGACAAATTTTTCATTTGAAGGGAAGTTGTTCATAATCAACTTGCTGTAAGTAGTTCCATGATTCAAGGTGAGGTTAATAGCTTCAGTCAAACCTTTTTCTAGATCTACTTCTACACATATGCGCGCACAGGCTTGAAGGCCATCTTTAGGTTCTGCTTGATCTATGTACTTTCCAAGTGTATTTCCTATAACTCGAATAGTTTTGCTATTCCAACAATGCAGAGGGAGGAAGGGGAGGCGAACCCAAACTAGTACTGCATTAGGAATATCATTCTCAGGATTAAATTCTGGGGTCCAGCTATTGAGATACATACCTATGGAGCCCATAAAGTACGGTCCACTTCGGAAGATGAGATCTCTATCTGTTTTATTTTCGAAGAGAAAGGCAAAAAAGCCTCTTCCACAAAGAAAATGCGAAAGATTTCCTTTCAGATGGGGTTTCCAATTCTTGTCGATCTAGATCGCCATAGCCTGTGGAGAAGGCCAGATTCCTGTAAACTATCCAATGAGTGCCTGTTCTGCAAATTTTAGGGTGACGGTTCTGGAGCTTCCTTGGATCTGAACTGAAGGGATCTGATCCAGTTTTTTCACAAACTTTGGAGGAGTTTGTTTGTTCATCTTGGGAAGTGAGGCAATAAGAGAAGAAAAAGCCTCAACATCTGTGAGGGAGATGGAGGGAGAGGAAGCGGGAGGCCCCGAGGCCTCTCCAGGAGAGGGGGGCATGCGTGAAGGAGAGGGAGGTCAGAGCATGCATCCCAAAGTTTTCAAAGAAAAATTAATAAAACAGAAGTTGTGGGAAGGGTCATTTGACACCATCGTAATAAATCATGCGATAGGCTGGTAAGACCACCCATAAATCAATTTGGGCACCATATTTAACCCAAGCACAATGGAAACCCACATAAGATATTTGATTTATGCCCAATGCCTTATAATTTGATTCAACCATCAACTTTTCTAGTCATTGACCTTTAATTAATTTCAGGGGATTAATCTCCAGATCATACTCTTGAATCTTGGCGATCCATTTTCATATTCTTCCTTCACTATCATGTGATGCTAAAATATCTTTCACTGTTGAACAAGGAGAAAAAACATTGACCTTTTGAGTGTAGAATATAACTTCGAAAGGATTTTAAGGATTTAAATATGGAAAAATCTTGTTTTTCCATAATATTGTACTTCAACTCGACATCTCACATAGCTCTACTAAAGAATTTTATAGGTTATTTGTATCCATCCTGATTTTTCTATAACAAGACAACAACAATTGTATGCTCCAAAGAGAAAGGGAAAACAATAAAGTCTTTAGTGTAATTTGGACTTACCAACACTAGAGATTCGATTAAAGTCTTTTTTATTTGGTAAAAAGAGGATCTTGTTGATTCTATCCATTTCACTTTGCTTCCATTTTTTAACATATTTGTTATTTCTTTGACAATCTCTACAAAATTTGGTATGAAGTGTCTCAAGAAGTTTATCTTTCCCAAGAAATATAGTACTTATTTTTTATGTCTCAGGAAAGAGATAGTTTGTATAGCTTCGACTCATTTTGGATCAATATTGATACCATCCTTAGTCACTATGTGTCCAATAATCTTACCTTATGACATAGAAAAAAATGACTTCTTAGGGTTCATAGACAGGCCATACCTTCTACATTTGAGAAGGAAATACTTCAAATGATCTTGATGTTGTTGATTAGACTTGGAGAAAATTTTCATGCCATCCAAATATATTTCTATGAACTCATCTTTCTCATCCATGAAGGCTATATACATCACTCTTTGAAAATTCACTCTCACGTTCATCAATCCGAAAGGAATTTTTGTTGGGTATGTGTTATATTCTTTGTATGGTTAGAACTATAACATCTCACTCTTGCGAACACATGTTATCGACTTCATCTTTGAGGACACTTGTGTACAAGTGATCCGGTTATAGTAAATGGTTATTATTTCACTTATGGATTTTTATGATGACGTTGATGGATTATGATTGTATGTTATTTGTTATATGTGTATTGATAGATGTAATTGATGAGTTTCCCTGAGTGTGTAGGACACCGGATGGATTGTGGATGTCGAGGGAATCAATGGAACTCCTTGGACTCCAGATTGAGTCGGCGAGTGGATCAATTATAACATGATTTTGTATATGGATCATTGAAAATGTTTCGTTGATGGATGAAAGCTGATGATTGTTTGCTAATATGACTCACATAAGGAGTAAAGGGGCCATGCACATAGACCAGATATTGAGGGAGAGGTGTGGTAGCATCCCTGTCAGAGTCTCCTAGCACTCTCACCGTGGCTCGAATTGTAGGGTAATGATTACCTAGTTCAAGAGGTCCATGATGCCATGAGGGAAGACTGAAAAAATCGCTCACAAATATTTCTAAGGGGACCGCAATAAGGTAGGGTCCTTATTCCTTAGAATCCCTTAATCTCTCACAAGATCATCTGAATGGAGTGTTGACTCCAGGGGTTGGAAAACCCCCAAAACCAGTCAACGATGAGTGGCACCCTTGGAGCATGGAGTGCATCTTAAAGGGCACGTCGTGGAAATAAAACTTGAGTCAATAAATCTAGGTGGCCTATAAAACCTTGAGCAATAATTAAACCTTGTAAAATATTTAAGAACTTCCATATTTAATTAATTAATTATGGATTGAAATTATTAATTGTAAACCCCAAGTGAAAGTCTAAGCCTATTCAAAAATTAATCCTAAGTCCAAGTTTGGTAAGAAGTCTAAAACTAAATTTATAAATTAAATGAAAAGGGGAATGAAGTAAAACAAGTTAAGAATATAAAAGGGGGTGAACTATATTTAAAGATTGACATAAGGCACATGTGTGCAAGAAAATGTAAAAAGGGGATTTTTAAAATAAGAAAGAAATAAACATGAAATAATGTGTATGCATAGGAAAATATCTAGAGTCTAGTTAACAGTAGTCTAACTAGAGAAGAATCCTATTTTAACTCAACTCAGATTTAGTAAGGCATCATTCATTAAATGGGAATATGGGGAATAAAGAGACAACTAGGAGTGAATTAAGGAGTGCTTTTAGGAAAGGTGAGGGAAATTGACTTTAATTAAAATAAATTGTGGAATTACTTGTGCAACTTGGGGGAGAGGATGTCAAGTGTAAGGGGGACATAATTCTAATTTATTTAATTAAAAAGAAAATTAATTGTGCAAATGGGGATGTGTCAATGAGAATATTATATAAAACAAATGGTCTAGATGAGAAAAGGAGGACACACTGGTTATGGGTAAAGTTGTGCTGGAGAATTTTTGACTGGTTTTACTTGTGAGAGTTAGGATACCTAGCTTGAGAGAGAATGGTGTCTCTACCTTGCGAGGCAATCTGGGAGCTAGAGGACTCTGGTTTTGTGTGTGTGGCCCCTTTGCGGTTCAGGGGGCTAAGTGGGAAGAAGAGTACCCCTAGCATTGGTTGGGAGGTACCGATGAAGTCTCTATGGTTAGCAAGGAGGAGGTCGGAAGGAGCGCCATCGTGGAGGAACAAATTTGAACTCTTCATCGACGATTACAATATTTTGAGCTTTATATTTGTAGTAGAATAAATTATAGTTATCATTTAGAATTTTTTGTAAACTCTGTTGGATTTTCCAAGGTCAAATGTAAGTTTATTTGAGGGTCATGTAGCATGGACAATGAATTTCCTAGCGTTACTACCTTTTCAATTTAAACAAATATATTGACAGATTTCTTTGTTTGTTGATTTACATGATACCATCCAATGTATTTCTTATTGAATTGTCGATAGTAGTTCATACCCCGAATACATAATTGTCTCGGTTGCTTCCATTGAATGACCCTTCAAATTTTAAATTTAATTATCATTTGTTAAATTGCAATAGATGTAGTGGGAGGGTTCAGGATTGTAAGATCGAGAAGTGGCTTACCTACAAAAGACTTATTAACTTCTGGTGTTGATCAAACTGAAAATTGAAATTCATAGGGGAGTGGAGATCCTAACGATATGGAATGGTAATTAAGGTGCGGGACCATGTATTATAATTCCAACAGAGGGATGTATTATCTATGTAAGGGTGTGTGTGATTTGACAAGGAGAACCTTGTGGTCACTAATCTCAACAGTATTTTTACCCAAAAAAACTAAACTCTGCTTACTGTGTCAACGAATTTTCCTTGGCCGTTGTGACTGGACACTGGGTTCCTCGCTGTATTTGTAGATATCTTCGAAAAACTTCCTTGTAAGACGTAGATCCTTAATCGATGCCTGGTGTATGCATATCAAAGTTGAAAACCTAATGGTCGTGGTAACCAACCGCCCCACGAAAACTTTAGATGGGTATACCTTGGCTTAGTTGAACCATCCTGTAATCTGTTTCTCCTCCCCTCAGTTTTTATAAGACTTAAACTGGTAATTGTTGTATGTAATATACCAGATATAAAATGTATGCAGAACTGAAATAAAATACTAGTAATGGAAGAATAACAACAATATAACCAGAACATTCACCACAATAACACTGAAATGATATAAGAATAACAACAAAAATAGCACTTTGAATTTGAAAGCAATGTTCACGGGCCTCTTCGAGGGGGCAACCTCCAGTTGAGCAAAGATATATTACAATAATATCCAAGCTAGGGTTCTCATACCCTTGACTCCTATTTATACTAAAAAGAAGCATCTAGAG
>JASDQU010884837.1:13073-29870 GCA_032191745.1 Picea mariana
GAGATTTAATCCATTATACAATCTTGTCAGTAATAAAATTGTTATATTATGGTAAATGAAACAATCATCAACATCGACCACATGTCTCTATAATTTATGCAAACTCGGAACAAAATACATAATGACCACCATTAGAAGTGGTCTATTCACCTTTAATAGTTCTTCTTGAACATCGAGTATGAAAATGGCATCACTAATTGAGTTGTAAACTATCTCAATTGAGATTTGGTTGTGGCACTGACCACAATCCTCAATTCCTATGGACACACAAAGTCAAAAGTGGCCCCAATTGTATGGAATTGATCTTAACTTCATTGGTACATATCATACACTGGTCATAAGTAAACAAGTTTTAGATTTTCACCTCCAAGATGGACTTTTCTGCCATTTTTGTGTTCCTTCATGTGAGTGTGAGAATAAGATTTTGGAGGCACACTACAACTGGGTGGTAGGGCACTTTGGTGTGGAGAAGGCATCAACAATGTTGCATAAGTACTTATACTAGTCCAAGCTCTGACATTACCTTAACATATATATAAGATATTGTGCAGTCCATGTGTCAATGCTAAACTTGCAATCAAGAAGAAGGGACCATACACTCCTTTTTGTGCTCTAGATAATACTTGAGAGTCAGTCTCCGTGAATTTTTTTCCATGCATGCCCTCAACCATTTGTGATCATGATTGTTGTTTTAGTGGTAATTTTTTGATCGGTTCCGCAAGATGGAAATTTTGGCACTTATAAGAAGAGTGTCATAGTACAAGACAATACTAAACTCTTCTTTGAATTTTTTTGGGTTCATTTTGGGTTTCCAAAGACCATTATCTCTAATAGGAACATTATGTTCCTGAGTATCTTTTGGTCCAACATTTGTTCCATGATGGGTACTAAGTTGATGAAACCAATTTTTGCATTCCATCCCTAGACTAATGTAAATACATAGGCAATCAATATTATAATTGTACATATCCTCAAAATTACAACTCGAAGGATCCACGTACATGGGATTACAACATTCCTTATGTTCAACACAACTACAACACAACTCTTCATAGTTCCATTGGCCACAACCATTTTTAGATGAATATGTGGTTCAATCCATTAGCCCTAATTGATGTATCTTTTCCCATTGCATAAAGACATGAAGATTCCTCCCATGTTTAGAACAAGGCAAAGAAAGTAGATAATTTGTTGAAAGAATATATCACATTCACAAGAAGTTTATGAAATTATATAGAAATTCAATGCCAAGTTCAAGCAATGACATGATCAACATCAACTTCCACATAATGTTTAGGCTGGTGACAAGGCATGGTTACATTTGCATAAAGAGAGACTCACATGCCCCTACAAGAAGATCATAACACTCCAATATGCACCTACACCATCACAAAGGATGTGTGTGAGAATGATTTCGAATTAAAATTTTCACCCTTCCCCAACTTATACCATATCTTTAATGTGGAACCAATTTGACCATACATCCCACCTTTGATGGACATTTCAAAGGAGGTAGGGGAATTAAACTCTACATAGCTCAACCATGAATGCATCGAGCAAGCTACAATGTATTGAATCATGGACACCAAGTGAAAACACCCATCAACAAAATATACAACTTTTTCTAGTTGTTAAAGCAAGGCAACTTCTTGATTACTAGGGAAAGTGCCTCACTAAGAACCAAATTCAGGAAACTTCCCCCCATATGGTACAAGAATTTGATGCAATGGGGTCTATTTCTACTCAAGGGGAGAGGATTAATCCAAGTGGGCATCCATAGTCATTAATAAATGGTCCTGATACAAACATTTTTTACAGTTTTTTAGTCCTTGAAATTCTAGTGAATTTTTGGGGCCTTCCCATGCATTTCATACATTGAATTCACCCAGAGACTCATTAACATATTTGATAGAGAGGATCCAAAAATTCATTTCAAGGAGCTCACACAGATTAGAAAAACTGGGTTAGTAGAAGCATTCATTGAGGAGTTTCAAAGAGTATAAGTTATGGTTCCAAATATGTCAGAATCCAGGTTATTGATGATGTACATAGCAGGTTTGATCGAGCCTTTGTGTGGATGGGTTAAGGATTTCAAGCCTATAACTTTACATCATGCTATTGAGCACACCAGAGATTTGGTAGGGGCGGCCTACAAAAACAAGGTCATACCTAGATCCCCAATCATTCCAAAAAGGAGAGAAACCAGACAGTTTGACAAGGGAAAAGGGAAGATGGATGAAGCTACTAGAAGGGAATTAGGAAGGAAGCAACTATGCTTTACTTGCAAAGAGCCATGGCATCCAGGTCATAGATGTATGGGTAAAGGGGAAATTCATTATATAGAAGTGATTTTCGATAGTGAAGATGAGATTGATAAGGAGGAAAGTGGAGCCATTCATAACATAGAGACGAATCAAAAGGAGGAAGAACATGGCTCACATGAGTAGGGAGAAGAGGGACCCATGCACCATGATGCAGGGATTAAGAAAGCTACCATTGCATCCATTAATGGAGTACCCACATTTAATACCTTCCGGATGACGTGAGTTGTGCAAGGACAACGAGAAACAATACTAGTTTATGGAAGATCTTCTCATAATTTCATTGACATTGCTATGGTAAAAGGGAAACACATTTCTACCATGGTGATGCAAGGATTTTTAAGGGATTTTCCGAGGGTCATAACTTTTGACTCTGATATCCATTTGGGATGATATTTTACGGGGAGTTGCATCTTGAAGATTTCACTGTCGTGCCAATCATATTTATTGATTGGACATCATTTTGACACTTTTTCGAGGCCAAATTCCTTCATATAAGGCCTCAAATTGGGGTTTTAGTGTTTTTATGGGAATTTTTAATTTTTCAATTATCATTTATCTCTTAGTTTATAGGTTAATTAGAAAAGTGAGTTCACAAATAGTGTCATGCTAGTTAGATATTAGTTAGTGGCAGGTTTTAGAGTCATGCGAGAATTTTGTAAATTTAGTTGTTTTTCTAAAAGATAGTTGTTTTTCTAAAATTAGTTGTTTTCGAAAATCCCAGATAGTATTTATAAGGGGTTGCACTTTGATTGTAATAGTTAGGATGGAGAAGGAATAAAAGAGAGTTATTTTTCCATTCTCCTATGTTTTCATGGTTTATTTGATCTTGTGAATGAATCTCGGGCTTTCGCTACATCATTTGGTATCAAAGAAGGAAGATGCCTGGAGAGGAAAAGGAAGAGCAGGTCTTGCTCAGATGCGCAGAGATATGAAAAACCTCCAAAGGAAAGTAGCGTATCTTACAAGCATGTTGGCTAGTCAGAGAATAATACAAAGATAAGTGTTTGATGAGGAGATAGACCAAAGAGATGCAAATCAACATATAGAACATGAAGAAGAACATGACGAACACAAAGAAGAACAATTAGAGCGCGTGTGTTTTGAAGAAAGGATACTCATGGCTCTAAAAGGGAGAAATGATAGGATCAAGATGGAAGTTTCATAATATGCAGGGAATCTTAAACTAGAGGAAAAATCCCTGCATCACATGGACTTTGAGGGTTTTTTGGTTGAGGTAGAAGGAGGACGCACTATGGCTTGTGACAAGTATATTCCATAGATGAGCTTGACCTTGGCTAGGTACACTTTGACACATGATTTCTATGTAGTGGATATACCATATACAAACATCATATTGGGTGTGCAATGGCTTAGCACATTGGGACCAATCACCACTAACTACAAAACCATGGGGATGTCTTTCAACACATAAAATGGAAAGAGGGTCACACTTAAGGGGATGACAGGAGAAGCGTTGATATTATGGTAGATGCAGGAGGTATTAACCTCCACATGTAACCTTTGAAAATAATATAATATTTTGGGAAGCAAGAAACCCTAAAATGTTAGATAATAACCCTAGAAGACAAGTTGGCTCAAGAGAATATTTAATATTGAGTTATTAGCCTCCAAAAAGAGAAGTTGTCCCAGTCAAGTGAGATAGAGAAGTATAAATAAAGGGCACTAGAGCTCATTTGACACTCTTACTCTCACAACTGCATAAGACTAGTGGTGTGCAAGTTTGCAGAGGGAGTGTAGTTGCAGCTGCTGCAACTTGGATTTTGGATTTTGGTTGGACTTTCTCTTGGTTATGGTTTGGCCTTTCTGCTTGGTCTTTGGTTATTCTTGCTTGTGCGCTAGCCTTGGAGAAAGGTGTGCTACCTTGGTTGGCTATTGGTTGTCTGATGAGGAGACAAACCAAGGAGATGCAGATCAACATATAGAACATGAAGAAAAACATGAAGAACACAAAGAAGAACAATTAGAGCGCATGTATTTTGAAGAAAGGATGCTCATGGCTCCAAAAGGGAGAAATGAGAGGATCAATATGGAAGTTTCATAATATGCAGGGAATCTTAAACCAAAGGAAAAATCCCTGCATCACATGGACTTTGAGGGATTTTTGGTTGAGGTAGAAGGAGGACGCATTATGGCTTGTGAAAAGTATATTTCACAGATGAGCTTGACCTTGGCTAGGTACACTTTGACACATGATTTCTATGTAGTGGATATACTAGATACAAACATCATACTGGGTGTGCAATGGGTTAGCACATTGGGACCAATCACCACTAACTACAAAACCATGGGGATGTCTTTCAACACATAAAATGGAAATAGGGTCACACTTAAGGGGATGAGAGGAGAAGTGTTGATATTATGGTAGTTGCGGGAGGTATTAACCTCCACATGTAACCTTTGACAAGACTAGAATATTTTGGGAAGCAAGAGAAACCCTAAAATGTTGGATAATAACCCTAGAAGACAAGTTGGCTCAAGAGAATATTTAATATTGAGTTATTAGCCTTAGAAATAGAAGTCAGCCCAGTCAAGTGAGATAGAGAAGTATAAATAGAGGGCGCTAGATGTCATTTGAAACTCTTACTCTCACAACTACATAATACTAGTGGTGTGAAAGTTTGGAGAGGGAGTGCAGTTGCAGCTGCTGCAACTAGGATTTTGGATTTTGGTTGGAATTTCTCTTGGTTATGGTTTGGCCTTTCTTCTTGGTCTTTGGTTATTCTTTCTTGGTGCGATAGCCTTGGAGAAATGTGCGCTACCTTGGTTGGCTATTGGTCTACTTCCAGAATTATTCTATCTGTCAAGGTTAAGGTGCTTGGGGGTGGCCTTTGTGCCTATGGTTGGGTGACAATATTCCGATATTGTCTATGGAAAAGCGAGCACATCTCTTTATTTCTAACAATTTATGGGCCCACACTATATTCATATAGTATAACCACTGGAAGATAGAATGGGAAGTTATTTGTTAAGCTTGTTATGGCACCAGTTACAGTTGCAGTTAGTTTTTTTGATTATGCAGATACAACAAACCTAACCCTTGTGTTCAAGAACCTATGATGAAGCATTTGACCTAATTCTTTGTGATCCTAGTGTGCCATATCCTAGCGCACCTCTTGGTACCCTCAGCTATCAAAAACGTCAGGTTTGAATTTTTGGTCAAAGTCAAAGGTTGACTGGTCAAATTCAAAGTCAAAGGTTGACTTACGGTCAAATTAATTATGTGGTCAAAGTTGAAATTTTAGAGTTTCTAGCTTGTTCTAATCATTGAATCTAATCTCTTCTTTTCAAGATGGTATCTAGTTTCATATTGGAAGACAAGTTGGACTATGCTACAAGACTTCAAAGGTATGCACTTGTATATGATATCCAAGTTATATCATCTAGCAAAACGGAAGGGTGTTTGTAGGAAAAGTATTAGATACCTTGTCCAAGATGTAATCTTGGATTCAATGCATTTAGAGGAACAAGCGCACCCTCCATAGCAGTTGAGGCTTCAGGTTCCAGGTTTGATTAAATTGTTAAGCTTCAAATTTGTGTATATCAAGGGTGATAGTTGTTACATTAAAAATTGTGAAAGCGGTCTTTGAAAGATTCTATTATTGCTAGGTGAAATGAATACTCGAATGCATATGAATACTATTGATATAGATGCTTATTGTACTTGTTTGCAAGTTGAACTAACATCTCCCCTAGATAGATATTTCTTGTTTTCTCTTGTTGTTCTTGTTCTGGGAAGGTATCCTTGTGAAATATGTTTGATGAACAATCCTTGCAGAAGCTGTCATAGAATAAGTTTATAAGGATGAAACAACTTCCATATGGGAAACAATCAGAATAAATATAAACAAACTTAAAGAGACTCAGAGGATTCAAACCTGAAGGAAGTCAGAAATCAAAAGGAAACCATAACAGGCTTGTGACACTTTGTAGAAAGAAAATAGAGATGCAATAGATGAAAGTATGGACTCTCTCAGATGGAGGGAGCTGATCACAGAATTCCAAAAGAAGGGCATGCATATTTCTCATTCAGGCATGAAGTCAGGATTATGAGGGAGCTAATCCCCAATGATATGATCCATTGAAGAAGAATCTACAAAGACTATGAAGTATCTATCAATGTTCTTCATTGGAAGTAACATCCATGATAAGCAACACATGTTCAATTTGAATCTAGAAGAAGTCTTCTTCGAAAACAATCCTTGAATATCCTTGGTTGTCCATCTACGTTTATGTTCTTATGGCGGAAGGTTGGAGCCTTCATGAAATAAGGACATGTAATCTATAGAAGATTCCATGGACACCAACATTGAAGAGAAACATGGGGAAGAACATGAAGATTCCAAGAAAGAAAGAAAGAAAGATTGGACAGGGAGTGCAGTTGATAGAAGAAGTACATGTTTCAGTTTGAGATTTTCCACAATGTCATGGGCTAGCAGGAAACAAAAGTATATTACACTTAGCACTGCAGAAGCAAAGTATATTGCAACTTTTGATGCTTGTACATAAGTAGTGTGGCTCCATAAGTTGATTTCTGGACTGTTTGATCAGGCGTTGGATTCGACCGTGATATATTGTGATGATCAGAGTTGTGTGAAACTTTCAAAGAACCCAATGTTCCATGACATGTCAAAGCACATTGAGATCAAGCATTATTTTATCTGTGATAAAGTTCAGAGGGGAGAAGTGGTTCTCTGGTATATCTCCAAAGATGAGCAGATAACAGATATTTTAGTAAAGCCTCTGTCCAAGATGAAAAGTTTGCATACTTAAGGGACAAGATGGGGCTCGTGGAGATGACTTCCTTATTGGAAAAGGAAGTAATTACTCCCTAAGTTGGGAGGGAGCACCGATATATTATTGATATATGGACAGTCATTTTCTAGTTTGGAAAATTGTCCAGGTTGGGAAGTCACTTTCCAGTTCGGAAAGTGGTCCAAGATTCTTGATGGACAGTCATAATTTTCAATTCAGAAAATGGTCCAGATTAGGCAGTCACATTCTAATCTGAAAAGTGGCCCAAGATTTTTGATGGATAGTCATTTTCCAGTTTGAAAAATGGTCCATATCGGACAATCATTTTCGTAATGAAAAAGGTTTGATAGTTTGTTGATGTACCATAGACAACGATTCCCCTTGTGGCCAATGTGGGGGAATGGCCTAGGAAATTCATTCTTCTTGGCAGACACTCTGAGTAGTGGTCAAGCATAATGGTCCACCTCTCTAGGTAGTCATTCTTTCAAAGTTAACAGTTATGAGCAGTTTCGAAGAATGGTCCATTTTGGAGGTTGGTACAGAAAAGTCATTTCCATAGGAAATGGTTCAGACAATCACTCCCTAGGGAGGACTCACTCTCTCCAGGCTGCACTGTGATTAGTGCTAGAGGAATGGCCTAGTTAGGTGAATGGTCCAAGTTCAACAATCAAGGGCATGCATTCCTTAGGGAAGACACATTCTCTTCAGGTTTCACTATGATTAGTGCCGAAGGAATGGCCCAGTTAGGTGAATGGTCCAGGCTCAGAAATCCGGGAAAGTTATTTTTCTATGCTTGGGAAGAATAGTCCAGATAGCCCATGGATGATGTTTTACTTTCTGAGGGCAGATGATTTTCTAGATCTCACATATATGAGTGGAAGAATGGCCCAGATGAATTAGTTTGTATCACGATATTAGTTATGTAGGTTGTTATTAGATGATATGATTGTTGTGGAGATTGTATGTCTCTGGACAATAGTTGTATGCTATTGTGGTGGATGTGATCCACTAGTAGTGACTGTGTGTCACTGGTTAGTAGTCATGTACTACTAGGAATGGTTGTGTACCACTGGATAGTAGTTGTATACTAGTATGGATAGACACAGTTGTGTTCTATTGGATGGAATTATAGCAACATGATACTATATGAGTGCCATGGAGACTACCACTAGTGTTGGAGTTGATTTCCAGCTAGATAGATAGTCAGTGTGCTGGTGGACAAACATTCTCTAGGTAGAGAATGGTCCAGATAGATAAATTGTTGGTGGACATGAATTCTTTGTGGAGAATGGCCTAGGTTGACAGTTTGTTGACGTATCATGTATTGGTATTTTCCTAAGGCACATATTGTGGCCCAATTAGGAAAATAGTTTAGGAACGACATTTTCTAACACATATAGGTAGATATGGATCTCTATGGTACGTATGAACCGATTAGAAAATAGTCTGAGACTGAAATTCCTGTAGGAATGGTCTCTGTAGCCGATGGGGTGGATTTCAACATATGTTGGGACAATCATTCTTCTAGGACATATGTTCAGATTAGAAGAATCGTCCTTGTATCACTTTGTGGAGTGAGTGACTTATTCAACATCATGCCCAATTAATCAGATGGAGTATGGCTTCTAGAGATGATGCAGTTGATGATATCAGATGATACTGATAGTGATGATGTTGCTCGTGAGTTGATCTACGTGATCATGATATATCATATAACATGTATGGCTATGTCGATGCTACCGGTTGAATGGTTTGTTTGTGATCAAGACAATTTCCCTTAATACCTCCCTAGTTAGGAGGGAGTGTTGATATTATGGTATCTATGGGAGGTATTAGCCTCCACATGCAACCTTTGACAAGACTAGAATATTTCAGGAAGCAAGAGAAACCCTAAAACATTGGATAATAACCCTAGAAAATAGGTCAACTCAAGAGAATATTTAATATTGAGTTATTAGCCTCCAGAAAGAGAAGTCGGCCCAATCAAGTGAGATAGAGCAGTATAAATAGAGGGCACTAGAGCTCATTTGACACTCTCACTCTCACAACTGCATAAGACTAGTGGTGCACATGTTTGGAGAGGGAGTGCAACTGCAGCTACTGCAACTGGGATTTTGGATTTTGGTTGGACTTTCTCTTGGTTATGGTTTGGACTTTCTGCTTGGTCTTTGTTTATTCTTTCTCGATGTGCTAGCCTAGGAGAAAGGTGCGCTACCTTGGTTGGTTATTGGTCTACTTCCATAATTATTCTGTCTGTCAAGGTTAAGGTGCTCGAGGGTGGCCTTTGTGCCTATTGTTGGGTGAAAATATTGCTATATTGTCTATGAAAAAACAAGCACATCTCTTTATTTCTAATAAGAATCACCTAGAGTGATAACAACTAAACGAATGCATACAATATTTAGGCGAGAGGAGGTGGCCTATGCAACATAATGTTTTGTTATGGAGAAGAGTCATGAAGGGAACAAGAAGTATCCTACAGACATAAAAAAAACACTTCACAAGCATAAGAAGGTTTTTGAACCGATTCCTCTAGGGAAACCACTAGATAGAGGGTTTGAGCACATCATAGAATTGGAAGTCTCATTTATTGGTAGAGTACTCCAAAAATAAATTTGCATGCGAGTTGATGGATGGACAGTTACAAGATGATAGGTACAAGTTTATAGATGAAACCAGATATTATAAGGGAAGGATATATTTGGTTCCTGAATCCTTTTTAAAGAAAGGGGTGCTTCAAGCATTTCATGATTCATCATTAGCAAGGCATCAAGGATTCTTTAAAGCATATAGATAGATAATAGAAAGGTTTTCTTGGAAAGGTCTCAAGGGAGATGTCATGCACCACATCAAGGAATGTATCACTTGCCAACAAAACAAAGATGAGAACACTCACCCAACAGGTCTATTGCAACCTATTCCCATTCCAGAGCATAAGTGGGAAAGTGTATTTATGGATTTCATTACAGGGCTACCCAAATCACAGGGTAAGGATTGCATATTTGTGGTAGTATATTGTTTGACCAAGTTTTCTCACTTTTTCGCCATCTCCATGGAATTTAGCGCATCTCAAGTGAAAGATTTGTTTTTCAGAGAAGTTTTCAGGTTACATGGGTTACCCAAAATGATTGTGAGTGACGGGGATAGTATATTTATGAGCATCTTTTGGTAGGAGCTATTTTGGCTAGTAGGTACAAAATTAACTCCCAACACTAGCTACCATCCACAAACAAATGGTCAAACTGGGATAGTAAACAAGTGGGTGGAAGGATACCTCCAAAGCTATGTGAAAGAGAAATATAAAGTGTGGGTCAAGTGGCTATATTTGGGTGAATACTGCTACAAACACCACTTACGACATGTATATTGGTATGTCTCATTTCAAAGATTTATATAGTTATGATCCCCTCACTTTTGTTGAGATTGTGTTTGGAGATAACAAAGCTCCTATGGCTAAGGAGTGGATACATGAAAGCCAAGAAATTCTTAAACAAATAAAATATCATTTGCAAAGGGCTCAAAACCAACAAAAGTTATATGCAGATATGTACATAGTGGAGCACACTTTTAAGGTAGGGGATTTGTTATATTTGAGGCTACAACCATATAGACAGACATCCATTAAAAAATGGCACCGAGAAGCTCAAACCATGCTTCTATGGGCCTTATAGGGTGAAAATGAAGGTTGGGGAAGTTGCATATGAATTATAGCTACCATAAGGAAGCAAAATCCATAATGTCTTCCATGTATCATGCCTAAAAAGGGCATTGGGGAATCATGTTGTTGATAATGAAGAGCTACCTATAGTAGACGAATAATGACACCTAATTTTGATTCTAGAGGAGGTTTTGGAGGCGAGGGAGAAATAACTAAGGAACAGGGACATCAAGGAATACTTAATCAAATGGAATTTTTTTCCTATAGAAGATGCCACTTGGGAGAGTGAACAAGTTCTACAGCAGATCAATTCAGGATTGCTTGTGGGAAAACAATTTCCAATAGGGGAGACTGTAATGTCCCCCTCTTTTTGACAAGGATATTGAAATACTTAGTAGTCTAGTCACTCTTATAGACTATAGTGTCATGGAAAAAAGGGGGCTAAGAGGCGCAAAAGTGGTCACTAAGGAGTAAAAGGTTATATTATTAAAGTGATTTTGGTTAAAACAGTTAAAAAGGTTAATTGACTTATAGGAGGAAATAAAGTAATACTTTAGAAGTCAATAAAATAATTTAAGTGAAAATTAGAATATGGAGGTATAAATGAGAGAGGAGGGCACCTCACTCATTATTCATGTCATTTTTCACTTAACATCTTTGAGCTCTGTAGCTTGAACGTTTTGAGGGTTTTGAGTAAAAAAACCCTAGACATTAGCAAGGAGCTGAAATATTCCTTTGTTCCTGGTTCAAGCTTGGCCAAGGTAGTGAAAGATTCCACCCTCACCGTTTTACTCAGTTTCAAATTCATCTCAGGAGTTATTGTAAAGACAGGGCGCAGGTTTGGGAGTTTTTCTATAGACTGGGTGCATTGTTGGAGAAAGGAAGGTTCAATTTTATTAGGAGGAGGTAGATCTGAAGCCAAACCATTTCCAGAAGGGTTTTCCATCACCATAGTGCCTTATCTCATCAGTTTGTGTGGGGTTTTATCTCCATATTGATTTATTATTGCATTGGGGCGAATTTACTAAAGGAGGGTGCATTGTCACTTGTGGATCCAATGAGTTGGAGGGTTAGATCACTCATAACAACTAAATAAGCTCACTCTATATGTTCCTAATCACCATATCTATAGATCTACAACTTTATTTCATTGTTTGGGGGGCAAAACAAAAGAAGCCAAAATTCTTAGGGGTTTCCTAGCCAGGAGGTGCACAACTCAGCTAGATATGGGTGCCAGTATTCAGAAGGGAAAGAAATTGATCTTGTTCAGACTTGCATGCTACTATTTGAAGGCTAAGAGGACTCACAACTCCCCTTACTTGTATCTGGAAGACATCTTCAACATTAGCTTCTATATTTCTTCTTTATTATTCAAGATCTGTATATCTCTTGTATGGAGGACAACTTATTAAATATATAAAGGTTAGATATGAAGTTGTTTGGTTATTATCATGTGCTATCTCTCTTGTATCTTGTTATTTACATCTATTGTTGTGCCATGTCCATCATTTATATGCTATAAAACTCAACAAAACATCTCCAACACAACTTTGAGAAGCAACACGCAAAATATTCAAACAAACAGTTGAAACAAATCAAAACTAAAACCTTAAGTTCCTAGCGAATCTACTTTGGAAAATTACATTACATCATGGATTAAAGCATTTAGGATTCTCTTTCACTTTACTTCTTATTAGATTAAGTATTCATAGTTTTCATATGCAATGCACACTCCTCTAAAGTATGTATTCCCTATGGTAGATAATTAAAGTGAGTTATGGAGTTCATTGATTTATTGTTGTAATTTTGTAGCTCATCAAAAGTGTTTATGGAGTAGGTCAAGGTGGTAGAGGGTAAATAGATCAAGTTAAGGCCAAACTAAGATGGTTCTAGATATCCCAATGATGAACTTGGGAGCGTGTTGAGAGAAAATAAAAAAGGGGGAAAAGGACACCTAGTGAAGATGGTTTGACCTTCATGTAAGAACACAAGTTCACTTAGAAAGGTGTAGTGAACCTCCATCATCACATCAAGCCATGTATACAAAAGGAATTTTTTTTACTCTAAGTTAACTTTAAGTACTTAAGATTATGTTTTCATAGTCTTGGGTCCCAACTCTAAGGGTCAAGGGCAAGGTAACAACTCCACGAGGTTCAATCTGAATTTTTTTGAAACCTATGGGTCTAGGTGGCAAGAGAAGTGATGGAAGAAATGAGAGCATGGAAAATAGAGGAAGATATGAAATTKATAGRAAAACATGGTTAATGATAACYTGTTTAACATCAATGTTGTCGTGTCATATTTTGATAAAGAAAGGGTGAGATATGCAATCCTTTCTATCCTCATATGAATGAATTAGAGAGAGATAAAAATATAAGGTAGGGCCTTTGAATGGTGTCTTCGAGATGGGTCTAATATTGTGATAAGTGATCTATAAAATGTCGTTGATATTCCACTGGAACAATTCATCAAAATAGATCGATAAATAAAACTAAAATCTACAATATGAAGGTTAAATTCCTTTAGATTGTAGAATCTTTAGTTACTAATTTTATGCTTATGCATGAAATAGATAAATTGCAGAAAATAGATAACAATAAAATACAATCACACATCATCCACAAAATAACACAAAGATTTTCTTTGGGAAACCCTTACGGGAGAAAACCTCGCTATAAGGTGAGGTTGCTTTGTTCTCTTTTCTCTAGTATGGAAATAATGCAAGTACAAAGGAGAAGGCACTCTCTATGTAGTTACCTGAGACTTGTGGCCTGTTAGGATGCTATAGAACATTAACCCTCTCTGTTATGCTCTCTAATTTCCCACTCCCAGTTTTTTTGCTCTACTATGGAACATAATACAATAACATAGAATCAAACGCCTTCTCCTCCTAGTGGCTTGATATTTAACATAGCCTGATAGCCATCTAGGGTTAGGGTTTTGACTTCCTCAACCCTCAATTGTTATAGGGATTTGGAACTTCTAGAATCTTCTTGAAATTACATGCATGATTAGAACCATATGTGTGAGTAGCGAGGGATAACATGCCACCCACTCATACCATGGTGGTCAACATGGTATGTCAACTTGCGGTAGACATAACTTTTTCATATGAGCTCCGGTTGAGGAGTTTGACCAATCGTTGGAAAAGTATCAGAGTTTAGAAAACCATTAGTGATAAGATTGAAGGGTTGTACACTAGAACCCTCCCAAAATGTCATTTAATGCCTCAAAATGGCCTCGGAAGGTTCAAGACCCCAATTTTCCAAATTGGGTTCTACCACCAAAATAACCCTGCAAGTTGATTCCTCCAAAATTTTCCACTCTAAAAGAATCAAGATATATGAAAAACAATATAATGATTCAATCTGGATCACACCTCCCCATTTAGGGAGGATTTTGGTCCCCAAAATATTTAATAAACGAGGTGAGGAAATTTTTTCTGTACCTTCTACCTGGAGTACCACTTTGCCTTTCCTGGAAGTTGTCCTTTCAACCCAACCTACTAAAGGTCATTCTAAACCTATATTGTAGTTTTGGACCTCTTTTGCAAAACTTTTTCCTTTGCCAAATCTTCTTGAGAATCCAGTGCTAAATCCTCTATGGAAGTAGGAATTGCTCCTCCTCTTGATACAACATGGAGGGATCATAGAGTTTGAGATTATCCACATTCACTAGTAAGTAAATGCGCATGTATGGGAGTAGACTGATTCTGTAGGCGTTATCTCCCACCTTTTCCAATACCTCAAAAGGACCATACCATAGAGTGTTGATCTTCTTACTAGGACCATGTAGTCATTATTTATTCAACTGTAATGATACTCTGTCTCCCACTCTAAATGTTCTCTCTGTTATGCGTTGGTCATGTCTATCCTTGTACTTTTCCCGTGACTTCTTCAGTGTCTCCTATACGTGTAAATGAATCTGCCTGATCTTCTCAACAAATTTCTATTCCTTTAATGCATCTCCTATGAGGTCCTCCCTCACTCCTCCTTGTTTTTCATATACAACATCTAAGGGTGAAGGTGTAAAATATCCAAAGCAAGTTTCAAAAGGTGACTTACGAATGGAAGTGTGGACTTCTCTATTATAAGAGTGTTTCATATAGATTAGATTTTTATCCCAGATCTTCGAATGCTTCTGATTGTAACCCCTCAAAAGCTACACCAAATTTTTGTTGAATACTTCTCTCTGCTCATCTGTCTATGGATGGAATGTTGCAAACCTCTTGAGCTTAATGTCCATCTTCTTCCACAATGTAGTCGAGAAGGCATTGAGAAATTTGGTGTCCCTATTTGAGATGATTATCCTTGGTATCCCAAAGTGCGCCTAGACATGTTGAAAGAAAAATTGTGTTGATTTCTATCCCTTGATGGTATTTTTACAAGGCAAGAGAATGCACATTTTGTTGAACCTGTCAACTACCACAAATAAATAGTCATGAACCTTCCTGGTTGTTGGTAAACCTCCCACAAAATCCATGGAAATACTTTCCCAAGGTTGAGTGGGTACATGCAAGGGATGGTATATACCTTGCTTCCTATTACCGGGCTTGTTGGTACACACAAGTATACATCCTCTAATATACCATGCTACATCTTCTTGCAATTTGGGTTAGTACACATACCTCTATAAATTGGCAATTGTCTCCCCAATACCAAAATGTACTGCAATCTTGGAGGTGTGAACCTCTATGATAAGATGCAATCGTTCACCTTTAGGAACACATAACTTGTCGAGCTTGTAGAGTAAAATGTTCTGGAAATGATAGTCAACCTTGTTGTCACCTTCTTCTATATGAATTTGGCCCTATAGTTGCTGAAACACCTCTTTGAATTCCTCATCTTCTATGTATGCCTCTTTGTATGCATCAATTGTAAAAGGCTCCATGTGCATAAGAGTTCCAAAAGCCGTAATAGTATATGTGGGTGGTTGTGAAATCATGTCTACCAATTTGTTTATGCCACCCTTCCAAAAAGCCATAATACTTTATAACATAATGAAATTGTTGTAAGAACCCCATCCACTTGTAGTGCCTGGTTTGTTGTAACTTACTATGGGTCTGCAAATTCTAGAGCAACTGGTGATATGTGTGGATGATGGGCTCCTTGTCCATCAGATAATGCTTTCACTTTTTGACAACTTGTACCAAGGAATAAAGATCATTGTTGTAGGTAGGTTATTTGAGGACCATCCCATGAAATACTTCAGAATGATAGCAGACATACCTTCCTCCCTACATCGGGATTGCTCCCATGACATACCCACTTACATCTATCTCCACTTCAAATGGATTATGTAAGTTTGGTAGTGTGAGAATTGGTGTTTGATTGATGTTTATTTTCATCTCATCAAAGTCCTTCTGTCGATTCTTCCCCCAATGGAAACTCTTACTGTCCGTTGTTATTGCATGGAGTGGTACAACTACTGCTAAAAACAAAGCTATGAAATTTTGCAAGTATTGTGCTTCCCCAACAAAGCTCCTAACTTATGTGCAATTTGTAGGAACTGGGAATTTCATGATGACCTCCATCTTGGCGGGATCTATCTTGAGCTCACCTCTAGTGATCACATACCCGAGATACACCAAAGATTTCTGAGCAAACTCACATTTCTTGATATTGGATAGTAGTTGGTGCTTATTCAGGGTCTCTAACACCTGCATACAATATGATATGTGTTCCTCCCAGGTAGCACTATAAACCGATATATCATCCAAATAGACAATAACAAATGAACCTAGATAAGGGCGTAAAACATAATTTATTAGTCTCATAAATGTCGCTAGTGCATTGCATTGTTAGAAAAACAGGACCATGGAGCAATAAAATAAAACAAATGTGGAAACAAAACACAGAAGATACACAATACAATAGAGACACAGATTTACGTGGTTCACCCAGTGTGGGCTACATCCACGAGAGAAATTGTCAGGTCCTTCCTTTATTATTATCCAGCATATGAAGGGATACAACCTACAACAAACCCATTGTAACTTCCTCTTCTTTATCTCACAATCTCTTATCTTAGAATACAATATTC
>JASDQU010884839.1:7228-23184 GCA_032191745.1 Picea mariana
AGGAGAAGATCATGGAGATTTGGTTGGAATATCTTATCTAAGATATATGAGAGATATGTGTGAGGATTTAAAGGGATTATATTTTGTAATAATGGGAAATAGGTTGAGAGAATAGTGGATCTGTAATAATAAGATGGTTATCTTATCTTCAAGGCTCTCATGTATAAAAGAGAGTGCTCTCTCTTCATGAGGGGAATTAGATTATTCAATTAGGATGTATTTAGAATCAGAGTAGTCATTAGGATTCAAAAGAGAAAGGGATTCTTAGCTTTGATTCATATTCTTTCATTGTTATGCTTTCATGATTGTCATTTGATTATTGTTATGTAATTCAAGATAGCTTTATTGTGTGAGCTCACATATGTTATTTGTCGTTAACTCTTCACATGTTGTATTGCTTTTCCTTTATGCAATTTCCTGCTTTCCTAGATTAGTTTCATTTCAGAAATTTAGATTAGATTACTTCTACTTCAATCCTGCATATACAGTGCATGTGCTTCGTAAGCCTACGAACCTCGGATTGACAAATTAAATGGTTGGGAAAATACTACAACGGAATTAACGACAATATTTCCGCCTAACATGGAGAAACTTCGCCAAGAGTCTTCAAAGTGTGAAGAATCCCAAAGTCGTGAATAATGAAGTAAATCTCAACCGTTGATAGGTAGAGGACACGTGGTGCTAGATTCGATAGACCAGAGACTTGGATCTTCGACGGATTCATGATGTGGGGAGTTGATAATCTCTGAAGCCTAGATTTATGAATAAACGAGATCCGTGGATCTATGGATCTATGTGGATAGACCTTGACCGTGATATTTGAAAGACGTTAGAAGGTTGTATGTTTGGGGTTGAAGTGGCTCACTGATGTCATATAGGATGACATGGACCCACAACTAAGATGCCACGTGTCATCAGGATATGGACAATTTACACACCCCTTATGCCTATTAGAGTGTGACACGTTTCACCCCCTCATGAGGACATGTGTCACCCCTGGACCTCGTCGCATGTCAACTTCTGGTTCATGCCCGCCTGGCCAACGTGGTTGGTGATGCGATCGGGACTTCAGGAGTCCAGGACTTCAGGAGTTCGAAGGATTTGGGGTGTAGTATCATAGAGGGATGTTCAACGTCGAACGTCGATTTCCAAACGGCGAACGTTCAACGTCGAACATCAATTGTTGAATGTCGAACGTTCAATGTCCAACACTAAATACCAATCATCGAACACCGAACATCAAAAAAGGGACGTTCAACGTGCAGTGTCGAACGTCGATCGCCATGTGGTCCCCAACTAATAATGCCCAAAAAACTTCGGGAGGCCACATCTTTCAAACCATAGGTTGGATTAGAGCCAATAACAATCATTATAAAGCTACGGATGAGTAGAAGAGGATGAAGACCTCAGAGAGATTATTTGAGATGATTAGAGTGAGAAAAAAATTGATGCCCCATCCCTAGAAAGGGTATTCAGGGGTCAGGTGTGTTACAATGATACGTCGTACTAAGTTTTAAATTTGTCCCAAAGCCCTTGAACAATCCTTTCCAAAAATTTGAAGTAAACTTTGGATATCTATCTAAAACTATTGCCTTAGGCACTCCATGTAGCCTAGAAACTTATTTCATGTATATTTTTGCAATATTTTTTGTTTTGTGTGTAGTCTTTACTAGAACAAAATGTGTTTTCTTTGTCAATTTATCCACCACCACCATGATGGGATCATGTTGCTTCATTGTTCTAGGGAGCTTAGTAATAAAATCAATCGTGACAACTTCCCACTTCCACTTTGATATGGGAAATGATTGTAGTAAACATGTTGGGTGTCTATGTTCTGTCTTCACCTTTTGGCATTATAAACATCTGGCTATGTCATTAGCCACTTCATTTTCCATACTTGGCCAAAAGTATTGGCTTCTCACGGTAGAAATTATCTTCTGATATCCCGGGTGCCCGACATATGACACATTATGCATTTCCTTGAGTACTACATTTTTCAACTCATTGGAATTCGACACATATACTTTGCCCTTGTACATGAGAATTCCATCTTTTTTTAACTCATAAGAATTAAATTTTTTCTGAAAAGTACCTTGTTGTAATATCTCTTTTATTTTTACTTATTGTTGATCTGAACTTTTTTTTGCAACAATTTTGTCTTTCAGATCAATCTTGTACATGTTGTTGGATGCAATATGCACTTCATGAGCTCTCTCGTTGAGTGCATCAACCACTTGATTTTCCTTGCCCTTTATATGCTTAATTCCGAAGTCATATTCACTTAGAAGTTCTAGTCATCTAGTTTGTTTGGAATTTAGTGTTGGTTGCCCAAACAAACGCTTCATAACACAGTGTTCGGTCCTTAACGCAAATTTCTAACCCATGAGATAATGCCCCTGCATTTTCAATGCATGTAGTTGTTAACTCTAGATCATGGGTAGCATAATTTCTTTCATGCTCTTTTAATTTTCTGGACTCATAGCATACCACTTGATCTTTTTAACTGAGAACTCCATTGATCCCTTCCTTGCATGCATAATTGCACACAAAAAAATCTTCATTTGGGTCTGCAATATTCAATATTGGCAAACTTGTCAATATTTCCTTCAGCTTTTGAAATATTTCTTCACACTTGGAAGTTCATTCGAACTTCACTCCCTTCTTTTGCAAAGAAGTGATTGGACTTGCAATCTTTGAGAATCCTTTTATGAATTTTCGATAATAACTAAAAAGACCCATGAATGATCTGACCTATGTCACATTCTCTGGCGCTATCCATCCTCTAATCATCTCTATCTTCTCAATATCCACTGTTATCCCATCTGCTGAAATGATATGCCCCAAGTAGTGAATCTTCTTCTGGTAAAAGATGCACTTGCTTAGCTTAGCATACAATTTATGCTCTCTTAAAAATTGCAACACCATTCTTAAATGTTTCTCATTTTCCTCTTATGACTTAGAAAAGATGAGTATATCATCTAGGAACACAATTACAAACTTGTCCAGGTACTCCCTAAACACTCCATTCATCAAACACATAAAAAATATTGGGGCATTTGATAGTCCAAATGGCACTACCATGAATTCATAATGCTCGTACCTTGTCCTTAATGTTGTCATGTTGATGTCTTCTTCTTTTATCCTTACATGATGATATTCTAATCTCAAGTCAATCTTGGAAAATATTCTTACACCTTTTAGCTGATCAAACAAATCATCAATTCTTGGAAAAGGATGCTTGTTCTTTATGGTGACCTTATTCAATTGTCTGAATTCAATACACAACCTTAAGGTTCCATATTTCTTCTTCATAAAAAGAATAGGGGCTCCCCACGATGACACACTTGGGCATATGTACCCCTTCTTTAACAAATTTTCAAGCTGCATCTGCAACTCCTTCAATTCTGGTGTGCCCATTCTATAAGGTGTCTTGGACACTGGGGCAGCTCCTGACACAAAATCTATAGAGAAATCAATGTCTCTATTTGGTGGAAATCCTGATATTTCTCTAAAAACATCTTCAAAATCCCTTAAGACTGCATAATATTCAATGTTTGCCACTTTATCTTTGGTTGCCTCTTCTATATGGGATGCAAAAATTTGGCATCCCTTCCTAAAACTCTTCTTCAACTACATAGCTAAAATTTATCTAACAACTACAACTCTCGGAATGCCTTGAATCTTGCCTTGTTTCCCTTCTTCATCAAGACATGTAATTATCTTATTGTAACAGTCTAGGACAACATGGTGCTTCTCCAACCAATCCATGTCAATTAGACAGTCATATGAACCAAATGCTATGATGTTTACATCTACCTTTGTGTTGATTCCATTCATGTCTATTTTGAAATCTTTAACCAACTCGTTGATCCTTCTCTTAGCCCCTTGTGGCTAATTGAACTAACCAATATACATTATGCTTACTCCTTTGCAAGTGAAATCTTTCAATAATGTTATCATTTATGTAACTATGGCTAGCTCCAGAATCAATTAAAATTGCTATGGGATGGTTATCAATATTACCTTCCACTTCAATCATGGGGGATTGATATTCAACTTGCTTGTTGTCCAAGGCTGCATAAATCCTTGTGCATGTTTCCTCCCATGTCATCCATTGTTTCAGCCTCTTGAGTGTTGTGGATAGTCCTCATTCTTTCCCCTTTGTGAGGCTAGTTCCTATATAAGTGATTTCTCTCACATCCCCAACATTGAACAGGTTTTTGCCTTGTCCTTTTCCAAAATGAATTTGTAGTATTGTGCTCATTTTGGGTTGCTTGACCTTGACGATTTTCTTGGGAACTATTTCTGAAAAAGGGTGGCTTAAAACCTTTCTGCCTTTGATCCTTTTTCCCTTTCATCTTTTAATTCCAAGCCTTTTAGAACATTGGCCTTCCTTTGCTTTGCTCATAAAGGTGCCTTGCTCTCCTTATGGTCTCCTCCAAGGTCTTGGGGTTATCATATTAAATCTTATCACTATAGAAGGATGGTAACCCACTTAGAAACCTTTGGATTTTGACCTTCTCATCCTTGATGAAGTCAACATACTTCAACAATTCAAAGAACCGCTTCTCATATTCCTCCATTGTCATGGTTCCCAACTTAAGTTCAAAGAACTCTTTCATCTTCCTTTCATAATAATGTTTAGAAAAATATTTCTCTTAGAAATATCCTTTGAACTGTCTCCATGAAATCCTCTTCTCATCAAGGTTCTTGCCTTGCTTAAGTTGATCCCACCACATGGTTTCCTTTCCTTGCAAGTGGTAGGTGGAAATTCTAGATTCTACCCGTGAGGGGTCATCATGTAGCTGGAAATATTTCTTCATTTCTAACAGCCATGCCTCAACCTATTCTCCCTTCATGTGCTCACCATTGAAATTTGGTGGCTTAATCTTCTAGATTTTACCTTGCAATATGTTTTCCTCGGGCCTTCTCCTTTGCCTCCTGACAAGAGACACACTTGGGTTGCTCCTTGGCCCTGAACTTGCACGATTTCTTCTAGTGGATTGCTTTAGTGAATTATGGCACCTGCTCATGCTTCTTGAATGACTATCATTTCCATGATCATCCCTTTTGCTATGGGATGTTGATGTTGACACTTCTCTAGCACTAGTTATTTGCTTAGTGTCAGAGTCCTTGTTAACTTGATTATGAAGCATGTTTAATATTTGAAGTATCTCTTCCTAAGCCTTCATAATCCTTTCTTTATCAGCTCTATAACTCTGCACTTCTCTATGCAGGCTTCTCATAGTGACATGCTCAGGCCTATCTCTTCTTCCATTTAACTATGTCTCAACATTTCCCATGTTGACATGCAGACCTATAACCTCTTCCTCGTGACTTTAATATCCTTTAGCATCTTCCATAACTCAAGTCCTCATATAATAACTAAAGTTCCTTTCATGTACCTCTAATTATGCAAGAAATGTGCATGAAATAATTATTGTTAGAAACATGCATAGCATAAAACATTCCATCCATTAGAATACATGTTATTCCTTCATCAATTTATGGAGGAAACATTGTATCAAATCAAAATTATGATTCCTTAGATGCATTCGTCACTAAAACAACTTTCCAACGGCTATACCCATGCCTCAATCTGAGTTCTGAGTGAAAAGTTACAACATTTACATGTTGCAATTTTCCACTCTTTTACTACTACAAATGTCTTCTACTCCTCAAAATATTTCCAACGACTATTTGTTTGCTCAAATATGAGCCTTGAGCTGAAAGTTATGGTCAGGAGAAGTTTAGGTTGTTTTACCCAAATTACCCCTGTATGCTAAATGTGTCTTATTTCTCTCCCAAGACATTTTCAAGTACCCATAACCAAAATATGACTCCACCGCTGATTTCTATGGGTCACAATATTTCTATTGACTACTCATGTGCCCCAAACAGATTTTTGAGCATGGAGTTATGCCCTCTAGAAGTAACTTTGGTGCCAAAAGTTTTACCCTCACTGTTTTGGCTGTAACTTTCTCATATGAGCTTTGTTTTGCAAATCGTTTAGCTCATTGGATAACTCTCTCTGAGTTCTTTTATTTGATATGTAAAGAGAAAATGTACCTCGGTACATCCTATTGTCATGGTTTTCATGGTTTTTTATTGGCTAAAAATGTTGTTTAGGGCCTCAAAAATGCCTCACAAGTTAATGACCTTCAAAAACCCAAAAAATTCACATAAAGTTCATTATTTTACTACCATAACAATATTAAATCTTAGTCGTTGAGATCAAATTAGGAGAAACAACAACCATTCATCAGACTCTATCAACCAATGATGATCGACACTTTCCCTTGAACGTGCACGACACTTTTCCCGACTTTTCAACACGACCATTGGCCATCAACCCACTTCCTTGACAACCAATTTCCAATAAAATGCCAAACCGACCTGCTCAACCTTCTTTCGTTGGTCATCTCGATTGACTAACGAACACCTCTCAATCTCTGTCGACACCTAACCATCAACTGTCGATCAATTATTGGTTGACGTTGCATTGCACGTGGATACTAATGTGGCATGCCACATGGATGATGACATAATCATCCACTTTTCTTTCATCGGTGATTGACCACTTCTCTTTGACTACTCGAACACCTTGTCCAATCGACCAATTCCCAACCTGTTATCACTCCAGGAAACTCTCCTAGGCTGTAAGTCAGAGATGCCTGGTAACTCAATCTTTTTGGAAACTATTTTCTCAATAATAGGTGTGGGTTTTGGATCAAGATGAATATCTTAACCTTTGGATTGTATTCTCAAGACAGTCTTAACTATAATCATGCAACACAAGGCCTTCAATAGCTATTGTCAGATAGGTTTGTATAACAAAGGGATAAGAAAACTAATTAGTTAACCAGAACATACATAAAACCATATATATGATGGGTCAACAAACTAGCCAAAGATGCTTGTGATTCTTGCTTAACAATCAAAAGTAAGATGACAGTTACCATAGGATCATTAAATAGAGACAAAAGAACTAATCCCACTCATAAGCATAGACAAAGATGAAAGAAGGCCTGCCAGTAACAAATGAAAGAAACTTGCAGGCTGATATATTAAAGAAAGTGTCTTTCATCCAAAACAGTAGCATGTAGAACTCAAAATCGAACCCTTAGTTCATCTTCTACCTTTATCTTTATAGCTTTACAATGTAGTTTTGAGATCCTAAAAGCATGGATCAGATATGCTAAAGATAGAAAGTCAAAATTCAGTTTGCAAAAGATAAGGAATGATCCTCAAAATGAGGTCAATCCCACATTTCATGGTCTTCATATCTTGTAGAGTCATTGTGCAGTGCAGAATAGCCTTCCAAGGCTGAGTGATGACTCTTCCAAGAGATACAATTCGAATTTGTTGAGATGTGCAAAAAAAATCCAATCTGTTTCTACCAAAATAGGTGCCAAAACCAACTTGGCTACCTTTTCTAATCCTTATATACCAAAAATGAATCTTGAAACTGAATACATAATTCATCATCTATCCATCATGAATGTTTTCAAATGATTTGGATCAGAAAAACCTCGATCTGTGAAAAATTTAGCTTTCTCTGTCCAGTTACAGGTTTCGATGGTTAACACAAAGGAATTATGGGTGTATTAACTACCGAAAGCTATGCTTTCGGTGGTTAATGAACACTTTTCAGGTCTGCCTAAACCACTGAAAGTCAAGCTTGTCCAAAACTACAAAACTACAAAAATGTATTACCTTGGTGATTTGCTGAAGGTTTAGAGTGCCTTTGGTGATGTTCCTCCTCCTTTTACAAGGCTGGAAACCTCAATATGCTATGTAGGAGGCTCTGTTTCCTTTTCTATTGAAGTGGCCAATTCTGCTAGGGTTTCTAACCCTGAGTGATCCTGAGCTGGGGGTTGGGATTCTTTTATTTTTAGCCTCAAGGAGTTTAAGTTGTCTAGTTCCCTGGCACCTGTATCTTTTGTTTCTTGGAAATGCTCACCCTGATAATGATTATATGCCTGCAAATATGGAGATGTATGCCCCATAGTTGAGTAATACTCTACCATCTAGAAAAATGATCAAACTCTTCTGATCTTGCCTTCATCAAAAATTTTAATTTATATCAGTCCAATAGACATTTCATTCACATGTCGAGTGTTTATATGACTAAATGCATTCATGCTCCAAAAATGAGGTGCTGCAATGTTTTTGTCAAAGTAGTTCTATCTTTTGTTGTTTATAAAATCACAAAAACTCGTGTGAGCTGCTAAACAAGGACTGTATTCTCAACTTGCTATGATGGAAGTCCATTTTCCTGTTGATGTACTAGCTACTGAGTGAATTGATCTCTGATCTATAGCTTTGTGCACTGTGAGAAAACATAAAGAGTTGACCTGTAATAACCTACTCAGCCATTACACAAATAGGCTGAGACGAAGCATAATGAAGTTGATACCAATGTGTAATTGAAGCTCCTTTGAGTTAGTATCCAACACAGTACATGTTGGATGATTATCAACATGATTAAATAGCTGAACATAAATTCTCACCTTGAGATTTTCATATGAGAAACTATTTGACCCTAATGCACTGGTTAAACCACCTTATATTTTAACAGAAACATTTAGTCTAGAATATCTCTCTAATGTTGAAACAACAAAAATTTTGCTGCTTTCCTCTTCACACTGCCTTCTGAATTCCTTTCAATATCAAAGATCCTCTGAGACCTCTACAACCTCTGCTAGATCTTCTAGACCAAGCGGTATTACAGATTTAGGTTCTTTGAGCATTAGTTTAACTCTTAATTATCCGACCTCAAATAAGTGCACTTATTTGATGTTGCCAAACTCTGTTTCTTGTTCCTTTTCTACCTGAGACATGCTCAAATGATCCAGCCAGCAACAACATTTCCGTAGCATGAGGCAGGGCGTATTTTTCATAAATTAGCACTGTGTAGCTAACACCATTTCTAGAATATAGCATGATACCAGTTATTCGACCACTAGCATACAAAGACAGAACTTCATGAATAACAACATACATAGTAGGCATATATAAAGTTTCAAAACATGATCGCGTGCATATTATTCTGTTTGCTTTGGGATTCGCCCTCAACGTCTTGATAACCATTGATGAATCTGTTGATTACTTTGGGCTTGTGAAAAGTGTCATCGAGCCTCCTGAAGTCATGTTGAATGCTTGGATGTATTGGCAGGCAGCAACAAGTGGCTTATCTTGAGTGTAATAGGCACCAGGAACAACAATAGTAGGAGAAAATGGAAGTTGCTCATCTTCAATAAAGAAATTGTTAATATTCTTGTTCAAAACGATGAGTCCCACCTGATAAATAATTTGATCAACCATCTTGACATTGGCGGCATCAGTCAAGATAATCAACATCTTTGAGAGGACTCATAAAGAAAAATACGAATCTAGAAAAACCTTTGAGCTCTACGTTTTTAACCTCTGTGCATGATATCTGAAAACAATCTGTCATCAATAGGGCACCTGCGATCTGGCACTTGGCAGTTGTATTAGTTTATTGAATGAAATATGAAGCTCAGCGCATCTTGTAGTTCTTCCTTATGACTAAATGTCTTCGATCTGATGCCCTCAACTGTCAAAGAATCGAGAGACGTAGCTATTCTCACCAATTGACAACTACGCATCCATGTGGCACTTGGCATTTACTCTGTGTCTGCATTTTTTATGAATGGGCATGCATCGGGCATTTAGATATTATAGCCTTTATATTCGTTAATGTTTCACCTAACTTATTCGATGAAACATGTGGAAATAAATCAGGCTTGGGTTTTGATATAACTTGGGGCTTGTGTGTCGACTTATGTGTCGATTTGTAACTTGAATTGTGGTATGGATTTGAGTTGAACGCACTTAATGTGCAGACATGGAATTTGGCATGTGTAAACATGTGGCTTGGCCCATGGGTCCCTAAAGTTTTGGCTAAAAGCTATCAAAGTCAAGAGGATTAGTTTAGTTTAAAACAAATCTCAAACTTAGGCACAAAAGGAGTTTGTTTGCTATATGGATAGCTTAGGTTTGTAAGATCCGGACTTAGTTAGATACTTTGTAATGCACTCATCACTATTTATTTCGGTAAAAATAACAAATTATAATCAAAAGAAACAGAAGACTAAGATTTGGGCAATATAACCATTGTGTGTTTGTGTAATGCAGGTCAACGTCAGAGTCATACGGGTCTGGAGCAAACATGATCAATGGGAGCTTGATCAGGAATTTGGAGATAAAATACTGGCTAATTGACTAAGATCAAAAGACACATTAAGCATGCACGAATGAAATTCCTCAAAAAAAAATTGTAAAACATTTGAGGGGATAACATCTGGCTCCTTCTGGGGATGAAAGCCTCCATGTGAGGTTTCGAGAACAAGCAGACTTGTGCCTTATCCATTCAATCTGAAAACCCTGCAACCTACTCAGCAAAAATCCCGCAACTATGATCTCTGCAAATATTCATAATCTTCAATTTTGAATGGTGACTAGTTCATTGGGCTATGGAGTGATTTGGCCTTTAGAACTAATCCCCTGCAGACCTGTAGCCTGAAAACTTGTAGCCTGCCTGTTTATTCAACAACCAATAATTGAAAGGATCTACTTGCTTAGATAAAGAGCTTATTCTCTTATATACTCCTACTCTAACCATTATACTTCTTTTTAATCAAGTAAAATCATGCTTCCAATGAAGCCATGTCAGAAACTTATTTGCTGACACAATTCTTGATCTTGATCCCAAAAATAAAAGAATGCGTAGCCAACATAGATGTGTTCTGAACAAATGATAGAAGCAGTCTTCATCTGACAAGAATATCTTAATCTTTATACTGTTCAATGATTCCAGAAAATCGGCAATAGGATCAATAAAATAGCAAAGGAATACCTCTTCAAGATTTTGTTCCAACTGAAGACTGACATGCTGCTGTTGATGGCTTTCACCGATCTCCATGTTAACTGTAAACTGCTCAACCTTGATCAAAGAAACATGCATGATGTACTATTGATCTAAACCTTTCTTCTCATCATCTTCCTTTTCATGTATGCTGCAATTTCCCTTTATCTGCAAATCTGAAAGCTGACGACTGTCCTCAATATTTGTTGCAGATTTGAAACTGTCATCTGTTGATTATCTTTCTTGGTCTGCAAATCATAAGACGAAGGGTTGGCCTTAGTATCTCCTACAGATTCAACTCTGTCACATGCATGGATACCATCGTGAAGATCATCAATGTCTCGGTCACAATGAGAGGTATCCCTTATAACATTATACTCTTCATGACTATCTGAATCTTTAGTCAATAAATGAAATTCATGACAACATTCAGGATATAAAAGATCAGCTGAAAATATTTCTTTGCAAAACAAATGAAAGGCAGCATGAAAATCTGCCAAAGAGATGATATTGGCAATCGGAAGTGACCGGCACCAATCACAAGCGATCCCCTCTAAAGAAAACTCGAAGAGCTTGATCTGAACATCCTCATGCACAATTTCAAGCCGGTGAACAAAGTCATGAAAATCCAACAAGTATTCAGCTAGCACTTCCCACTCTTCTCCTCGAAATCTGGGAATACTTCTTTCCCATTCATTTCTAGTAGGTACTGGATTAGGGAAACCAACAATCTTTGAAAAATCACAGAAGGCATACCTCTTTGCTACGATTTTTTTCATGTCATACTAGTGGAGTCGCCAACAGATCCATCCTTCATGGAGTCGCCAGATAGATGATTACAACCAATTGATGTATAGGCTTTCTCTATCATCAAAGATGGATCTATGTCGTCTCCCAAGGAAGCTGAGCTTCGATCTCCTCTCCCCGGCAACGGCGCCAATTTGTTATCACTCCAGGAAACTTTCCTAGGTTGTAAGTTAGAGATGCCTGGTAACTCAATCTTTTTGGAAACTATTTTCTCAACAATAGGTGTGGGTTTTGGATCAAGATGAATATCTTAACCTCTGGATTGTATTCTCAAGACAGTCTTAACTATAATCATGCAACACAAGGCCTTCAAGATCTATTGTCAGATAGGTTTGTATAACAAAGGGATAAGAAAACTAATCAGTTAACCAGAACATACATAAAACCATATATATGATGGGTCAACAAACTAGCCAAAGATGCTTGTGATTCTTGCTTAACAATCAAAAGTAAGATGACAGTTACCATAGGATCATTAAATAGAGACAAAAGAACTAATTCCACTCATAAGCATAGACAAAGATGAAAGAAGGTCTGACAGTAACAAATGAAAGAAACTTGCAAGCTGATATTAGCTTCTTACATGCATTCAATTATTAGCTTTGGAAACACTCAATCTGAAATTGGAAGGTCCGTATACAAATAGAAAATTTAGGCAAATGGTTTGGATTAATATACATGGGTAATTCTGCCTTGGACCCCTCTTGGCCATTATCCTAGATGCTCCCCTCTCTTGTGGATTAATTCAGCCCCCATATTTTGTCCATGTCCCCTTAGCAGTTGGCATTGTTATCGCACAATTTGTACTTATTCCAAAGGATGAGGTTTTGGGAAGGAAAATTGGCATAACTGGAGGTTATACTATCACTGTCACCTCAATGGGATACCTCTTTCTATTTAGGGTTGATATCCCAGAGGAGACGTCCCTGGTGACCTGGGGTTTGAGAAGGCAAAGGTTAAATTTCTATGAAAATTTCCCCTCTCACAAGTCACATTGATCAGAAAGTCCCAGGGTTTTAACCAATGAAGTAATGAAGAACTAAGATGTACCTGCCCAGAACAAAGCAACAAGAAATTATATCTTTTACAAGTACAACTTCTTGTTAGTACTTCATAAAACCATGGACTTTATCAATAAAAGCAATAGTTGATATATGGTGAAGAAAACATAAATTTATAACAGTAATGGTTATAAGACAATAGTTGTTGGGCCCGAGATATGATCACTTTTATGACGGTTATTATACACTTTTGCCACATGTACATATGTGTTTTTCATATTTTGAAGGAGATTTTTGAATAATTTTATGTTAAAATGGTATGATATCCACCAGGTACATGTGATTCATGTTTAATGTCATTATTGGGTATAATTCATCACGTTTTATGATTACCAAGAGCTAATTCATGTTTTTCTGGTGTTACAGGGAAAAAACGCACGATGTTTCTACTTCCGGCACTCCTTCTAGCACTCGTTCTGGTACCCGATCCGACACTTTGTCTAGCACTGCATATTGCACAAAAATGGAGGGCGACTTGGCGGTTATGGTATTGGCGGCCAGTGATGGGCGAATCGGGAACGTGGGTTTTGTTCATGCTTTCCCCCTCCAGCTATGGAGCTCTCGACAACTTAGTTTTGGTTGTTCAGTTGAGCGATTATTGGCTCCCTCTGTTTTATCAGTTAGGGCATCATTTAATGCAAATTGTCGAATTTAGAAGTGGCTCGACCCTCCTGTGGTCGACCACTTGGTCTGTAAACATTATAAATACCACTGAGGTGGTTAGATAGTTGTTAAGTAGTAGAAGCATCAGTGTGATAGGTAGAAATACGTTTTTACTCTGTTTTGCCATTTTACATTGCCAGATTATATAAGAAATGTGTTTTTGAGTTTTTATGGTAAATTCATCTTGCTGAGCGCTTGGTGTACTCTTAGAAAGTGACCACGACTTGTTGGGGGGGCCACCAGCAGTCTAGTAACTGTCTTTGTGTTTGTTTATGCATTTCATAGTTTAGTTGTTCTCTTTATTTTCCTATACATGCATTTTCATTATGTTTATTAGTTTGTTGTTATCTGAGTCTCTTTTGCAAGTTAGTATGATGAATTGTGTTAGAATGCATTAATCTTGTACTTAGGAACGGATCTGTAGATCCCTAGACTAACCCCATGTGTAGTTAGACATTAGATTATGTCTTTATTTATGATTTTAGAATCAAATTCAAAACAGAGTTTTAAATAGAATAGAATATAGTTTTAATTTGGGTTTTCTTTGACAAGGATTTGATGGATGGATAGAGTTAATTTCAGTTTTAATGATTGCTTGTGTATTTCAGTTTTACATTGATCTTGCTTACTTAATTGCTGGCTAATACATTTGATAGTTTACTTTTTAAATATCATAGTTTAATTTATGTTTTTAAGCATTTTTCTATTTGTAGTTTGAACTTTGAATTGTTAGAATAGATGTAGCATAGTTTCAATTTATGTAATTTCCTTTCCTACAATTAAATTGCAATTATATTTCTTAGTTAATGGTTGAATCTAGTTTTGTTGGCATGTTTACAAACAGGGGTGCTTGTCATTGATGGCAAGATTAGAATATGCGCGATGGCAAAATAGGAACAATGTAAGCTCAGAAGAGATAGTGTAGAGGTTCACAAAGAATGCAAGAAGTGTGATGGTATTGGAATTTCAGATACCGAGCATTGGAGGAGTCAAGGAAGCAACTCACGACAAGAATGCCGAAATGGTGAAATGCAAAACACTGGAATACGTAGATCCGACTCCATTTGAAATAATCAGTTACCGGGAGATTGAGAAGTCAAGAGTTGAGACCCTTCAACACAGGAGTCCTGGAGTTGAGAAATCCAGAATCCTGAAATCTCGAAAGAAGCACAACAACAAGAGTTTACCGGGAAATAACTCCATTTCGGAGTTTTGAATACGGGGAGTTGGAGGAGTCAAGAGTCGAGACTCTTGATCACAGGAGTCTTGGAATCGTGAAATGCGAAACGTCGAAATCCCGAAAGCAGGAGACAGTTTCGGATATCAGAAGTTGGAAGAGTCAAGACTCTTCATCATCAGGAGTCCCGGAATCGTGAAATGTGAAACGCCAAAATCTCGAAAGCATGATACAGTTTCAGATACCGTGATTTTGGATACCAGGAGTTGGGGATGTCCAGAACTCTTACTAACAGGAGTCCCGAAGTCGAGAAATGATAAATCGTGAAATGTCAAAGACTCCATACTGGAGGTTCAAATACCGGGAGTTGGAGATGTCAAGGACTCTCACGACAGGAATCCCGAAGTTACGAAGTGCGAAAAGCCGAAAAGTTGATCTGACTCCATTTCATAGTTTTGCAGACCGGGACTTGGAAGTGAAGAACATTCACATCAAGAATGCTGAAATCACGATATGCAAAATCGCGAAGTAATCTGGGCCGACAGATCCAGGAGGTGAATGTGGCAGACCACGTTAGAAAGGACAAGTGGAAGACACTGACACGTGGCACGATCAGACAATGACAAGTGTCAAGTTGATTTGGCATTTCAGGCCATTGGAAATCACAATTCTGAGTAACACATGGCAGCCACTTGGGTCACGACACGTCATTGAGTGACGCAAGACTGACCTCACTCCGGGAGTTTTTTCTTCAGGAGTTTTAACTCCATCACTCCCCCAAAGTCCCAAAGGATGAAGTCCTGGGGCAGGGGATAGTCGTCTGATCACCACGGAATGTGGACCATTGATGTGGAGATCGAAGGGATGTAGAGAAGAGCTCGAATCAACAAGCTCCATTTCAGAATTTTGGGGACTGCTACTTGGAGAGTCAAGATGCCACGGAACAGAAGTCTTGAAGTGCCGAAACGCAAAATTGCGAAATGCAGTTTCGAATAAGATTGTGGTCATAGAAAGTGGTCACATCTGTGGAAGATGGAGGAAGGAGGTAGTGTAACCAAGCTCCATTTCGGGGTTCGCGACTTGGAGTGTCGAGACACTTAATCACACGAATGCCGAATTGTCGAATGCCAAAATGCCGAAACGGGGAAATGAATGTAAGATTCAATGAAGTCAATTCAACGGTGTAGATGAATTTGAATAAGATCAGAGGGCTATCGTTGCACTTCAGAGTGTAACTGCTAGAAACGACTGATTGGTTCTGCCAGAGGACTCGAAGAAACTTCTGCGTGATTGTCAGAGAAACTGAAGAGTCTCAAGGAATCTGCCAGTGGAATGAAGACTGTTCGTGGAGGCAATT
>JASDQU010884840.1:45487-63974 GCA_032191745.1 Picea mariana
AAACAATTATGATATCAAAAGTATTTTACAATACATTATAAAATATAAGTCCAAGGAAATAAATGAGCATTGTGTTCTTCATTCTAGTTCTCATATGTTGGCTTGGCTTATTATTCTATCCCTTCCATGTTTGTTCTCCTAGGATATCGATGCATTAATTCTTCCTCTTGTCCTTCATCTAGAATTGAGCTAATTGACACATTCTGAAATGAAACTGTTGATTGAGAGATTTTAGGTGAACTTGTTATCATTTGTTGAATCACTTTTTACTTTATCTCTAGCTTCTGTATTTGGAATTTTTGTTGAGTTATCAATTCAATAATTAATACATATTCATAGTTATGGGCTTCCTCCTATGAAAACATTCTCATGGTTTCATTGAAGAGGCTCTCATGTCTCTTCAAGTCACAATGAATGCCCATGATTTCATAAATAGGGCAACACCTAGGATGGTTGTGGTTTTCCATCTTTCCAAATTCCAATTCTTTGTGTAACTGAAATAAATTTGACTCTTTCTAGGCTACCATGGTCTACCCCACTTTTCTTACCATTGAATCCTTGTAAGTGCCACTAAGTTCGTCTAAAACCCCACAAATCTAGACTAATACATTGCATAGTTTCAAACATAGAACTTTTGGTTTCTCTAATTTCCAAAGCAAATGTCATCGACTAACCTTTAAAATGGGACCAATGAAATCCTTCTCGAAGTCACTAACCTTGTCCCACAAATCCTAAAGAGGAGATTGCACTACACACTTTGAAATAAAGTGTGAACCAGGAGGAGAAGTGACAGAATTGGCTTCTGAAATATCCCACTTGCGACCATCGCTAATAAACCAAATAGCATATGAACCTGCACCATAATCAAATTTGAAGTGTGGAAATGGACCAGAAAATTATTTCTCCTTAAGTCTCATCCTACCATATTGAATTTGTGTTGCCACTTGTTGATGAGTGTTGGATGCATGACCAACTTTGGGTTATAATTAATGACTAATATTAATAAATAAATGATGAAATTATCCCTCATTTTTACCCTTAATTTCCTAGCCTCCATGCGAGAGGCTTCATTAGTTAACTTGTCAGTTGAATGATTTATGGCTCTTTAAAAAAGGAAAAAATCAACCTTGTCAAACCACCTTACCTCTGATTGGATTCTAGAGATCAACCTTGCCAACTTACAGTTTGATGGAGTGGAGAAGCTACACATATACCTTATGATGATTGCATAATCTCCAATGGTTACCAAGCTCTTAATCCACATTGAATCTAGGAGACTATGTCCTTGGTAAAGAGCAAGTGCTTCAAAATGATTATTCGGTGTTTCTCCTAATCCGCATTCAAAGATAATTTTTTTATGTCCTATGAAATTTATTATAATCTCATGCACCTATCAACCCTAAATTTGTAAATAAGTATTACTTAACATATACAAATTTATTAAAAAAAATGGAACAAAATGAAGAGTAGGAGCACATGTGTCTATCGTAACATCTAGGGTTTTCCCTAGCTGTCATTTCTATAGATGCCACACTCATTTCTGGAAGCCCTCACAGTCATCTCGAGTTGCCTATTCGTCACCCTGGTCTCTGAAACCACGGATTTCAATTCTTTGTTATTGGTTGTCTTTGCGTGTGGTTTGTTTTTGGTGATGTGTTGGTAGCGAATATCGATGGTTGAGGCCAACATATTCGTTTTATGTGGATTGGAAGTTATCTGAAGCATCATGGGAAGGCCCTTGGTCAACATGGGTAGGTGTGCCAAAATAGTTTATTCCATCCCCAATCTGGACTTAGTGGGGAACTCTGTGGCAAAACACAATTCTATCATTTTGAAAAAGCATGGTTTGGTCAATAATTTCTTAGGCCTTTGGCCCAGTCCCATGGTTGTTCTTGACTAGATTTCCAAGATTTATCCTTAGCAAGACCGCCTGGATTTTTATTGCGAGAAAGGATTTTATTTATTTATTTTTAAAACCATCGAAGATCGAGACCATATCTTCAAATCTCGCTCGTATTTCTTAGGTTCTAGGGGAATGTTTTTTTTCCCATTGGACCCTCGACTTTAACCTAGATATGGAGATCTCTTCTTCTCCTGTTTGGATTAGAATTTCGCGTCTCCCCCTTATTTTCTAGGGTGAAGCCACCTTCGAAGCCATTGGAAATAAACTGGGTCGATTTATAGCCCATTTCAAACCAAAGGGAGATATCTACACATGCGTTGGAATATGTGTAGACATGGATTTTTCAAAGGTGCCAGAGGAGATTAGCCTCAATGTTGATGGCTGGATTCATCATCTGGCCCTAGACTATGAGCAGGTACCTTTCAAATGTAATATTTGTCATGAATATGGGCACTTCGCCAAAAAATGCTCCAAAGCTAAAGAATCTCAACCATTACCGAATAATGTGCATCAAGGATTCAAGCAAGTTTCAAGAAAGAAGAATAATTAACACCCCAGGGGGGCTTAGCCTGACCATAGATCTCAATCTTGCCCATCTATTCCCTCCAATAATAGAATTGAGTCCTTGGAATCTCAAGATGAAGAATCAAAGGACTCTATGGAGAAAGTTCCTACTTAGAACAACCCGGAGATCAAATCTAAGCAACCAATAAAAGAACAAAATAATCCAGAAAATACAGTTAAAGGAAAGGAGGCCTCACTTGGGGGTAGTGCCTCTTCGCATGGGAAGCATCCAAATCTCGTTCCTATAGATAGGACTCCAAATGGGGTTTTCGTTGCTCCACTCGATCCTTCTGTGGGAGTGGAAAAGGGAGATGCACGAGAGGGAGAAGATCCTAAATCTCCCTCCTTTGAAGAAATTCTAAAGATGAATCCCTATCCTTCTCCTCCTCTAACAAGAGGAAGAAAATCAAACAAAAATCGTAAAGAGAAAGAAGCACATCAAGAAACTCAGGGGGCTCACAATAAGGAATCTCAAGGGGCTCCCAACAATCCATGGGTAACATCACATATAACGATGGAATAGCTTGGATTGTGAGTTAATTATGTTTTGCTTCTACATTTTCTTGTGTAACCAATTTGTAAGAATTTATTCTTGCAATCAGGAAGTAGTTAGTTTGAATCTAGAGAAGTCATAGTCTTGATTCATTAAAGCCAACTTGATAATTTTGGTTCATTGCTACGATAGTTTAACTAGCAAATTGAAGATTTTAAAATTTATACTATGTTGTTAACTTTGACCTAATCTTTTTAATAAATATTTTCTCCAATTTCTTAAAAAAAAACATATACATATTTATTATTATAATTATAATTTTGTATATATTATAAGCTATATATAGTTCCAATATTATAAACTAGATTTCCTATAATCAATATATTATTATATAATAATGATTCACAAATGAAAAAAAAAACAAAAACAAAACCTACAATTATGTGTTTGGATCAATCATCATATGTTAATAGAAAAATAATGCACTTGTACAACAAAGGAAAACTTGCAATTGCTTGTGGATCAATCGACGTCTATCGTAAGATTATAGAAACATATCATCTTGGCCATGGAGTTTTAAAAATATGGAATAGCAAATGAATTATTTGTCTTTTTGCTTTACTAACCATGCTAATTGGATTGTGTTTTCATGCCAAAAACATTAAAGTTATTTTTTTTCCATCTCTTACTTTTTAATTTTAAATTTAGTTTTAATTTTAAATTTAGTGGAGCTCATCGTTTTCTTTCCTGGAGAATATATTTCAAAAGATGAAGACGAGTCTTTAATATGTGTTATTTTATTAACATTGTTCTATATTAATTTCAAATTTGTTAAGTATTGAGAAGGATCAATAAAAAAAATAGGTACAAATCGTTCCGTATTTAAACGATATTGAGTTAAGATGGATTTACATTTATGCTTAATATTACGTAACTTATTGTTAATATTGTTAATTGATAAAAACAATAATATATGATGCCAAACAAAATTAACTTAGATTCTTTTTATTTCAATAGTTTCAATATGATTTATTTTTTATAGTATTATTCTCATGTATATATAGATTTTCGAATGAGTATTATTTAGTCTACGAAGATTTATTATTATTATAATTTTAGTTTTGTATAATATTTTATATATTGATATTGACATTACAACAATCTCTTTAATATTGGGATGTAAAATGCACATCACTTCTCTCAATGCAAAAAACACATATCCTAATTACTCTTATTGAAATCAACGCAAATAAATTTGCTACATCAAAAAGGAAAACTAGAAGCAAATATCATTTTAAAATTGAAACCATAATCAATCTCCTAATTTTAATAAAAAAAAATCATGAAAAAATACAAAAAACATATTTGGGATCAACTTTATTCTCAGTAATTGTGAGGTACAATGCTCCTCTTCGTAGTAGGCCTTCATACTTTCTCCTTGGAATTGGGAAGTGACAAGTGTTGGGTATGTGTTATATTCTTTGCATGTGTGTGTGTGTGGGTGCGTCAGATACGACAACTGCGTCTACGGATTTGTAAATTAATCCCGGATTAAGGGATTAGGGTTTTGGTATCTACGGAATACCTAAAAACATTGTATATATTGTATGGCGAATGGTGAAATTCGATATAATGAAAATAAGAAAGGTTTTCTTGGTTGAGGGTTTCCGGTAAAAATCTTTGTGTACTCTGTGTATGAGCCATTGATTAATTTATGTATTGCTTAAGAATCTATATGCATTGCTTTACTTCGCAGGTTTAAAACTTACAACATGTAGGGTAGGTGGAACCATGCAATGGTTTTCACTTTGTTCAACATTATGCCTCACATCTAGTGAAGTGCAACCTCTACACCTCCCAAACAAAAGTATGCAACCCCTACAATAGTGTTCTAGATTGCAACAATCATATCTTGAGTTGTGATATGTTTTACGGTTGTGATGTTAAGAACCTGAATAGATCTAGAGATAAATCTCAAAATAAACCCACACTATCAACAAGAATAAGCCAAACCATTCACCAAAACACTTAACACAAGAATGTAGACAAAACCCTTGAGGTAGGGTAACACCATATATTAATCCTTAAGGAAGGATAACACTCATCAAGCAATGCTTGATACATTCACAATATTCTTCACTATGTTTCATTACATTGCTTACACTTCTTTATATAGCTCTCTATATCCCTTAGGGACCTTCTAGAGAGCCTTCTCACATTTATTACATCTAACTACCATAGTGGGCCTTTATTAATATAGTGGACCTAGTCCACCTTACATTGAATGACCACATTCTCATATATTAAATGATTTCCACTATGTAACACCCATGTTTCCCCCAACTTGTTATTAATCATTAATTAGGATTACCATGTTGCAGCATGGGAACAGTGTAAATGTATTATTGTTTAATTTCCAATAACTGACTGTGGGGGTGAAACCTTGAAATTACTAGCCATGATATCACTAGAGAAAAGAATGTGAAAATGATAAGAGAACAGTTAATAAGAAAAGGACCAGTCGTTGAACCCTCAACCACCCCCATGATGGAAGCATGGTCTAGCTAGAGAAGGTTAGCCCGAAGTACCACAGGGTCCGACAGACCCAGACTGGCCCGGGTTTACTTCTGATAGGAGGAAACGTGATAGGAGGGATGTGCGTGCAAGGAACGCAAGAGAATAAAAAGAGAAGAGTGGAGAATGCGAGGAACATGCCAGCAGAGAATGAGTCGAAGGCCATGAGCTTGATGTTGAGGAAGCATCTAATAAACCTTGTCGAGGCTGTGACAGAGAGAGAAATATTTGAGAGTATGTAGAGAATAGGACCTGAGAAGAAGGTCACGAGCTTGATGTTGAGGAAGCACTTGATAAACCTCGCGGAAGATGTGAAAGAGAAAGGATCGTTGAGAATTGGCATAAATTCCCTAGTGATATCATGGCTTGGTACGGGGGTGGCCAAAGTGCTAAGAATGAATGCCTCTAAGCCTATGGTTGGGTGGAAAGGAAAACACCCACAGTTAGTTAGTTGGCTACAACTGGTAATAGACAAGTATTCTCATATCATGTGTATTTAAGCGGTAATTGTGAATTAAAGTTGGATATCTTTGAATGTTTCAGGAATGCGTATGTTTTCTTGATGATTAGACTATATCCCTCTATCTTTGCTTAATTGTGTATTTAAGAAAATAAGGAATTTTTTGGCTTGTACACGTAAATTCCTGAGCCCCGTGGTGGCTCAAGTTAAAATAAATGAATTATGAATTTGTTGACCTTGGGCATAGCCTCATGTGTGCATGCCGGCACTCCTAGTCGTTCTGAAGGAAGGATTCTATTAAGATCAAGAGAGCTAGTGCATGTATGCACAGAGTCTCTGCGATGCGGGCAAAGACTGAGAACCCCCTTAAGTTCTAGAGTTGATAAATAAGCACAAGGGGTGCGCGGAAGATTTCTCTAAGTGTTAAGTTCAGGAGAAATAGCGCTAAATAACTAAGTACTTAAAGATTTGATAAAGCTCGGGAAGGATAGCGAGATTCAAGTATCGAAAGGGAATATCCTTTCGTTAGGAAGACGAACGGACGAGGTTAGTTCGGGAGGAGACGAAGTTCTCCACGATCATCGAAACTAGAGAAGGAACGCAGGCATTAACCCTTCGAGCCCTTCGGAATTCGCGGGTCCGACGAATTGAGCATATTCATTGTACAGGAGGTGAATCCCCCAAAGTCCTGAAGTCACGAAGTTAATCTGGGCCGTAGATCCAAGGATGCCCGGGGACTATCCAGACCGTCGGATCTATGGTATAGTCAGCTTGGCGTTGACCACTTCGAGGGGACAAAGGTTTGGTAACACCAAAACTCTTGTAGTCCCAAAGTCCCGAAGTTAATGTGGATTGTGGATTTAAGGATCCTTCGGGATCCCTAACGACCGTTCGATTGTGGGGACGCGTGTATTATGTTGAGATCATGTGGGGGGCCATGTGTTGAGTGATGACGTTTCCAGGTGTCCCTCTCGGAGTGGCACACACTGGGACCCAAGGGACCCTTGAACAGAAGTTATGAGCTGTAGATCTCTGAGGTCACGTAGATACCCTCAGACCGTCAGACTAAGGCTGTGGTCAGCCTGACGTTGACCGACTCCAGGAGAAAAGAGGAGTTTGCATCACAAAACTCTCAAAGAGTTGAAGAGCCGAAGCAGATCTAAGTTGTCCAAGCCAAGGGGACATGTGTCGTTGGGTCTTGCACTCCAAAGAGAATTCACTCTAAGAGAGTTGAAGTGTGAAGGCAAGAAGATTTGCAAAGGCCAGAGTCCCGAAGTCATCCCAGTTTTCCATTGGAAGGGATGCGTGGCAAAAGATCTGCCATTTCAGAAGAAAGAGGTGATTGGAGCATTCGAAACTCTCGAACGCCAAATTCCCAAAGTAGATCACAGTAATTGATCATGAGGGACGCATGGCACTCGATCTGTAACTCTCGGTACGGAGTATTCCAGAGAAAAAATGCTTTGGAGTGTTCAAAAGTCCCGAAGTAGATCATAGTCATCGATCACGAGGGACACGTTGTGCTCGATCTGTAACTCCAGGTATGGAGTACTTCATGGAGAAAAGACTTTGGAGCATTCGAAACTCTCGAACGTCGAAGTCCTGAAGTGAATCAGGGATGTCAAAATATTTGAGGACATGCGATGTCGGATTGTGAACTTCAGAGATTTGACACTCTGGAGCATTCGCATGGTGGTTGTCTTGGGACCTATTGTCTTGGAGTTTGGTCATAGCCCATGGTCATATGCGAGTATAGATGGATGGAAGAACTCGAAGAACTTGGGAGAGGATATCTTCCAACTCTGAGCTCGGTTTGGAGCATGGAGACCATGGTTGGAAAGATCTGGAAGAGAAGAATGGAATAGAGACCCCGAATGGGGATTTTGATTCTCCTAAGAAGAGTGAAATTTTGATGCCCCTACCATGAGTGTGTTACAAATTGGTATCAGAGCACAACAACAACACTTGGCCTACTTAGGCTCATGCACGAGTCATATGAAAATATTTCGGGAGGAATTTAAGAGGTAACACCCTATCTTACCACATTCCTAAGAGGCTTAGAAAACCTCTACTGAAGAGAGGAATGAGATCCTTTGGTGTTGATAGATGTTTTGAGAATTGGCATTGTATGTTGCTAGTGTTCCCAAATAAAGAAGTTGACTTCACTGTGCAATTGTACGTGCTATTGTACAGTCATAAGATTTGGTTACCAAGGCTAAGATGAGCATGTGGAGAATATTACTGCCAAACATAAATCATCTGCATAAGTTCTTTCAGTAGAAGGAGGTAGATTTAAAATATAGTCGAGATTTTACCCAACGATATTGAATCATGCTAGTCTGTGACAAAGGGAGCCTAACATTTATTGGGAAATGATAGTTGATCCTACAGGAATGGGATTATGCTTGTTGGCACAGGGGCAGACCCAGGGTTCAGCTCCAAGAGCGCACCAACAAGCCCTAACTACTGGCCCTTTCGGCCACACCTACGAAGCAGATGCAGTCTCACCCGAAGTAGCTATGGGGGGTTTGCAGGACAGAAATGTCTACAACCAAGGTAAATATCAAGTGGATCCAATACTAGAACAATACAGCATGCCTATATCACTTATTAGCTTAGATCTACTCCATACATCTTTTAGATCTACCACAAAAATGCAATAATAGTATATCAAGGCAAAATAACATAGCATCAATCACACACACAAGACAGATATATGTGGTTCACCCTCTCTCTAGGGCTACGTACATAGAACTGTGCTTTATGATATATTAAGATAAAAGCATACAGTTATGATCTGCGCTCTTAACCAACAGATATTCTCTCTTCTCTCTATCTCTCCCCTTCCTGCACACCCAGCTGTAGGACTTGATCTTCGCACCCAGCTGAAGATCTTACAATACCAGAAGGCTCTTTACTCAACACTCTCTCCCGTATGATAATAATTACTCTCATCAACAATACAACTAGATCAATACTAGTGGAAATGACAAAAACCAAACCCAGGTCCTCTTGACCTTTATTTATACATTACAATATCTCACCGACATCCTTAGGCTGAAGCCTAGGTGTCAAAACCATAGATACCAAAACCCTAGGTGTCTAAAACCCTAGGTCAACTTGACCCGCGTTTTCAGGGCTTCGCCAGCCTGTCTTTCCTTTCTTCTCGCGTGGTGCTCCAAAGCATCCAACAGTGGCTTTTTCCCCTTGCTGAGTTGTCCACGTTCCTTCTTCCTTTCTGACTTGTCATCCTTGATCTCCTCATCCAACACCTTGCTTTCTCGGGATTTGCTCTGTCTTTTCTGCTCTTTTTCTCACTTTGACCCAGTAACAATCACTGTGTCTTCTGTGCAGTTCTCTTTTCACCTTTTATTCCTTGATCTTCGCTTTCTTCCATTACCAAGGGCCAACATGCCCCCAACACTCACCTATGTCTCATCCCGAGGCACTTCAGATCTGATTCTTCTGTTTTACTTTGACTTCAGTCTGCGCAGTACAGTCTCTGCTTTTTGTTTGATGCCTCCTCTCCTTCCTTGTGCAAACTATATTTTCTGTGTTTGGTACCCAGTTTCAACTGCACCTGGTACCTAGACCCTTTTCCTTCATGCTTCTACTGAGAGCTGTGAGGCAGTTGCTTGTCATAATACAACTTCAACTGGCTCCCATTCACTAATCCTTCCTTCCATTCTCCCTTCAAGGTCTTCAACTGCACAACTCCTCCTTCTGTAACATGAGCGACCTCATATGGCCTGAGCTAATGCATTATGAACTTCCCAAGATGCTTCATGAACTTACTGTCGTATACCAGTACCAATTCACCTTGTTTAAATGCCTTCTTCTTGATGTGCCTATCATGGTAGGCCTTCTCTCTTTCCTTCTATACTTGCTGATGGAATCCTACAACAAATCTGTCTTCTTCCAATTCGACCAACTATGCAAGCCTCTCTTGAACAATGCCAGTGTCATCCATATCTGTAAAGGCGTCAATTCTTAAGCTTGGCACCAAGTATTCCATTGGAACAACGACTTCGAGACCATAAACCAACTTGAAGGGGGTTTGCATTGTTAACTTCTTGCAAGTGGTTCTATAGGCCCCAAAGTATTGTTGGTACTCTTAAACCCCATTTATCCATGTTCACACTGCAAATCTTGGTTAGTGTTGTCTCCAAAATCTTGTTGAATGCTTCCACCGTCGCATTTGTTTTTGGATGGTAAGGTGTGCTCTTCTGATGGCGGACTGCAAATTCCTCAGTCAAGGCTTCAACAGTTTTATTTATGAAATGTGTGCCTTGATCACTCATAAGGATCTTTGGGCAGCCAAACCTAGCTATGATGTCATCAAATATGAAGTGTGTAGTTGTAGTTGCACTACAATCCTTGACTGCTCTTGCTTCTGCCCACCTGGTAAAGTACTCTATCGCTGTAATTATGTACATTTCTCCTGTATGCTTCCCTAGTGGGTTTATAGGTCCCACGAAATCAATGGCCCATTTCTCAAATGCTTGTAAGATCAGTTGTGGTGCTAATGGAATTTCATCCCTTCAGGAAGGTTTTCCAACTCTTTGGCATACATTGAAGGCTCTGGAATAGTCTTTATCATCTCTGTGTAAGGTAGGCCACCAAAGGCCAACTCTCAGAACCTTCTGCATAGTTGCTTTCCCTGCGTAATGTCCTCTTGCAATGCCTTCATGAGCTTCTGCGAGGATCAATGGTCGCTCTGCCTCAATAATGCACCTTCTCAATATCTCATCAGGTCCCATTTTGTATAGTTGTCCAGCTATAAGCGAAAAGTCTACAACGCGCACTACTAGTTGTTTCTTCTGGGGAATCGTATATTCACTAGGTGCCATTCCTGTTGACGGGAACTAGACTATTTCTGTGAAGTGGTCATCAATCTTTCTAATGGCTAGTAGTTGTGCATCCGATAGTGCATCCTCCAAACTGGTCGTCTCTTCGCCATGTTCTAACCTTGACAAGTGGTCGGGGCCTTTGTTCATTCTTTTTGGCTTTACTATGATCTCAAAGTCATATTCCTAAAATAGTAGAAGCCATCTACATATTCTCCCCCCCAACACTGGCTTGTTGACTAGGTATTTCAGCACGAAGTGATCAGTAAACATTTTAAAGTTCCCTCCCAACAAGTAGTGGTGAAATTTCAGCAACGCATACACCATGGCTAACCCTTCTCACTCAGTGGTGGTGTAGTTGACCTCTGCATTTGATAGCTTCCTACTAGAAAAATATAATGGATGATCAATCTCTCCTTCACCAAGTTCTACTAACACTGATCCTAAGGCAATGGAAGATGCATCAACATGTACATGAAACTCCTTGGTCCAATCTGGGAAAACCAGAATGGGCACAGTGATCATCTTCTGTTTCAGTGTGTCGAAGCTCTGCTGGCATTTTTCTTTCCAACTGGACTGACAATATTTTTTCAATAGCTTCTCCATGGGTGTTGTAATCTGGGCATATCCTTTAATGAACTTTATGTAATATCTTGTGTGTCCCAGCGCAGTGCGCAGCTGTTTGACTGAAATAGGGGGTGGCAGGTCAACTATAATGGCAATTTTAGATGGATCAACCAGCAATCCCTGCTTGCATACAATATGGACTAACAACACTCCAAATGGTCAAAAGAAGATGCACTTCTTCAGGTTCAATTCAATTTGACACTGCCTGCATTTATCCAACATTAGCCTTAGACATTCAATATGATTTTTTAGTAAACTAAAAACAGTCCAATCATCAAAATATGCTTCTAGAAATTTATGCAAAAACTCCTTGAATGCTTCAACCACCACCCTGGAAAAGATGGTTGGGGCATTCTTCAATCCAAATGGCATCATTGTATACTGATAATATCCCCATTCTTTTGCAAATGTGGTCTTATGGCGATCTTCCTTGGCAATCTGGATCTGATGGTATCCTGAAAATCCGTTTGTAAAGAATATACTTCCTGGCCTCCCACATTATCTAACACTTCATCAGTGAATGGTGTAGGGAAGGGGTCATGCAAACAAGCATCATTCAACTTCCTGATATCTACGCGTATCATGATCTCTCCTGTCTTCTTGTCTTACACCACCATAGGGCTAATCCATTCTGACTCTTTGACAGGTTCTATAATCCCTGCTTCCAGCATTCTGTCGAGCTCAATATTCACTTTCTCCTTATATTTAGGGTTCAATCTGTAAGGTCTCTGTTTGACTGACCTTTCATCTGGCTTCAAAGGGATCCTCATCTCTCCCATAGGCCCTTTAATGCCATTCATATCAGTGAACTTGATTGGAAACAAGTCCTGATATTCATGCAGTAATTCTGTAATCTTGTCAATAGTGGTAGCATCTCAATAATCCCCAACATTTGCAAGCTTCGGTGTCTGTTTTGTTCCAATGTTGACCTTCTTAATCTCGATTGGGTGTCCAATGAATGGTAACTATACTCCTGGTCCTTCCACATCTCTTTGGCCTTCTGTTTCTGTAATGTTCACCTTTCTTGGATCATCGTCTTCATTAGCATTGATGTTGTAACAACCTTGCAGTTTTTGTAGAGGCGCAGTCCATTCGTCCTCGTCTTGCTCCAAAGGAAGGCTAGAGGCCTCCTCGGATACTTTATGTCTGATAATCTGTAGTGCTTGATCTATTGAAGGATATTAACTTTCAAATAAGAAGGTGGTTACAAAATTCCGAGTCATACCTTTCCAATCTGTAGTGATGAGGTGCAGCTCTGCTTGAAGGTACCAATTGATAGGTGTCATGTCCAGTGTGTTGTTTAATTTGTGTACCCACTGTTCTTGAGGAACGTCACTCCAAGCTTCCTCACAGCTTCGCACATGGTCCTTTGAGCAACTTTGACTTGTGTATCGAACTTCGCATCCTTCTACTTGTGCTGAGAATCGCATTGTCATCAAGGTATGACATTGTACCCAATTTGTAATATTACTTTTGTGTGCCCCCCACCATCTTGTTGGGGTTGCTCTCAAGGCCTCATCCATCGCCAAGAATCTTTGTTGTATTGGTACACTCTCTTCAATGTCCGACAAGAAGGTTCCTAAAGGATTTAGACCATCAAAGGTGGGTAAGTTACTTACTGTTGTCCCGATCCAACGAACTTCTCTGGTTAGTCTAGCACATCTCCTTGTAGATACTTCATACATTTTATTCTACCAATTCTCCAATGCTTCTTCTGACTCTGATGAACATGCGTTATCACTTCGCCAGCTTAGGTTCTCGTCGGTTGTAGGATTAATGTAATCCTATTGTCTGGCTGTTAATTTGTATATGTTTTCTAGTTCATATGTGTGGTCTTCTTCTCTGATAGGTTTTGTGTATCGCTAACCTTCATCTGGATCTAAGGGTGCAATGACCCTAAGGCCATCTCTTTCAAAAGTCGTGCGTCTCTTCTTCAAATCAACCATAGTGGAATTATTGAAGGCCCAATCAATTCCTAACAGCGCAGGGTAAGGGCAGTTGTCATCAACTATCTCAATTACCTCAAAATCTGCAAATGTTCTTACTCCATCAATGTCCACGGGGACATGTTCTAGTCTGCCAAAGGGGCTTACAGCCTGTTGATTAGCCATCCTGAGCCTGATAGGGGAATAGATCAGCCTAGGTTTTCCCATTAGTGCCCAAGTTTTCTTCGTCATGACATTGACCTCTAACCCTAAGTTGAGGACCACATAGTCTATATCGTATTCGCCTATTTGAGAATTCAAATGTAATTCCTTATTTGTCCTTCTCTTCTTACCGATTTGATGTACTGCCCTATTCAGTAAGGGGTCTATCTTTCCTAGCTCATATTGTCTGATTAAATTTTGTAGTTCTTGGACAATGCTCTCATCCTGAATCAACTTAACACAAGTATATAGAAATTCCATGAGCTTGCTTACCTCTTTTCCTTCTCTTGGCGAAGCATACTGATCAAATGCCTGAGGCATTCCATACTCTCTTACTTCTAGTCTTGTCTTTGATGAAGAACTTTGGTCTCCTTTGAACTCTTTTCTTACTTCCTCAAATATTTGTCTTTCTTTCTTTGCATCAAAGGTTTGGGTCTTCTCTACAGCTTTCCTAATTCCTGAATCTTCTATAGTCTTCCCTTGGGTCATTCTATCATCTCTGGTAACACTGCCTCCTCTAGTAATAACAATGACTCTAGGGTCTTCTCTGCGAGGTTCAAATTTGATCAATTGTATCTGCAAGTTCTGTTGAGGTCCTAGTTTCTCCTGAAGTTTAGCCAACAATGCTGGACATTCTTCAATAACATGCTCGAAGGAGTTGCAATAACTACAAGTAGTGCAAGGGTTCTGACAGTCCCTTGCCAAGTGTCTTGGATGTGTGCAGTTATAACAGATGATCTGTCCTTGACCTCGACCCATACCTCCTCCTCATCCTCTTCCTCTGAATCCACCGCGAGGATTGAATTTTCCTCTCCCAGGCGAGTTGTACTGCTTGAATCCTGTATATATCTCTTGACCCTTCATGCATGAGATCATAATCCCTACAATCCCTGTCATCATGTCCCACGGACTTACAGAACGTGCAATACAAATTTTTGGGTGTCTGAACATATTTTTGCATGTAATAGCACTCACTAGTACGATGTCTATTTTGACATACCTCGCACCAGGGTAAGGTGACTTGCTTCAAAGGACTCGAAGCTCCAGAGGACAAGTATTCATGGAATAGGGGACAGTTTTCCTTGTCATGGCCCTCTGATCTGCATCTGACACACCAGATATCTTCTCTTTTATCTTTTCCCTTGTATTTATTTATATCTTCGACTTGCAAAGACAAACTAGTTAGCTGACTCAAGATATGACTCATACCTAAGCTGGATTCTCCCATAGGGGTTGATTCTAACTTATGGTGATCTCCAACGCCTCAGCATGCGAAACAATCTTCTACTGCATCAGAGGAACTCTAATGTTTGGTAAGAGGGAAACAATGAACCATTCCTTGTTTTGGGATTTGAAAATTCAATCGGCCTGTTAAGGTCTTGAATCTCTTATCGAACTCCCAAACAGGTTCAGCTACCTTCTTCTTGATCTCTTTCAACTCTGTAATACATTGTGACTCTGATTTGGGTTTCTTGAACTTTACAATCAATGCATTCTTGATCTCATTCAACGGCTTAGGCTGTGCAAGTCCTTGGACAAGCTTCATGTACCATCTCAGTGCGCGGTCCCTTAGGGTAGTGCTAAACTGGGTTCTTGTGACATCTTTGTCGATGACATTTTTAATATTCCATACGGCTTCACATAGGAACCAGTGCTAATCAGGATCTTCAGATCCATCTCCCTTAAAGATAGTGAGTCTCATCTCACTTGCCATAGATATTCCTAGGTTTCTTGTCTGAGTATGTGGTGGACTACTAGTAATAGCACTCTGAACGGTTTGGTAACTTTGATTGCTTTGATTTCTTAACGCTGTTGAACCAACAGGAGTATTAATAGTACTTACTTCAATATTTTGCGTAGTTCCTGAGGTTTCTAGCTTGTCCCGACGAAGTTCTTCAACTTCCTCTTCTTCTGCCCTAGCGGGTTCTGAATAATCTTCGTCCGTCAGGTCTGCCTCTTCTCCACTGTAGAAACCCTTGTCTCCATAGTTCTGCTTGAACAGGTTCGCAAGATGAACTTCTCTTAACACTCTCCACTGCGCGTATGTCTAGCCACTCTGTCGTTGTCGCTGTCTAAATTTCTGAACATTAGCTTCTCCAAATCCGATCAATCTACTGTATCTTCAGGATGTTCTTTTCATGCAATAGCATCTTGATTATCAACTTCAGAAAATGTAAAAATTTTCCTCTAGGTCCCTTGAAGAAATATCTCCCGGCTTGGTTGTATGACTCTACTCTTTCAACAACAAAATCGGTGATGTAGCCTCCAATGGTGCTATCAAACCAATGATCCACTGCTCTCAACACGGTGTTATCAAATCCCTTGACCTTCTTGATCAACGTCGACGTCCAAACTACAGGAGGTCTAGGTCTGACCTCAAACTAGGTACCTGCTAGCCTAGCTAACCACTCATATAGTTCCTGATGCATTTCTCCAAAAGATATCTTGTGTATATTAGTAAAAATATGTCTCTCCAACCAATCCTCTATGCTAAGATTAGGGTTCTTGTTCTAGGCTTCAGCGAAGTCCTTTTCCTGATCCTCTATCCACTTTTTAATCTTTGTCTTTGATGGGAACCACCTTGACATTCCCTCACGAAGATTCATGTCCCAGCAATAGAACCATTTGTTGGCATAGGGGCAGACCCAGGGTTTAGCTCCAAGAGAGCACCAACAAGTCCTAACTACTAGCCTTTTCGGCTACACCTGCAAAGTAGATGCAGTCTCACCTGAAGCAACTATGGGGGGTTTGCAGGACAGAAATGTCTACAACCAAGGGAAATATCAAGTGGATCCAATACTAGAACAATACAACATGCCTATATCACTTATCAACTTAGATCTACTCCATACATCTTTCATATCTACCACAACAATGCAATAATAGTATATCAAGGGAAAATAACACAACATCAATCACACACACAGGACAAATATACATGGTTCACTCTCTCTCTAGGGCTATGTCCACAGAACTGTGCTTTATGATATATTAAGATGAAAGCATACAGTTCTGATCTGCGCTCTTAACCAACATATCTTCTCTCTTCTCTCTATCTCTCCCCTTCCTACACACCTAGCTGCAGGACTTGATCTTCGCACCCAGCTGAAGATCTTACAATACCAGAAGGCTCTTTACTCAGCACTCTCTCCCATACGATAATAATTACTCTCATAAACAATACAACTAGATCAATACCAGCGACAATGACAACAACCCAACCCATGTCCTCTTGACCTTTATTTATACATTACAATAGCTCACCGACATCCTTAGGCCGAAGCCTAGGTGTCAAAACCCTAGATGCCAAAACCCTAGGTGTCTAAAACCCTAGGTCAACTTGACCCGCGTTTTCATGGCTTCACCAACCTATCTTTCCTTTCTTCTCGCGTGGTGCTCCAAAGCATCTAACGATGCCTTTTTCCTCTTTTTGAGTTGTCCACGATCCTTCTTCCTTTCTGACTTGTCATCCTTGATCTCCTCGTCCAACGCCTTGCTTTCTCGGGCTTTGCTCCGTCTTTTCTGCTCTTTTGCTCAGTTCGACCCAGTAACAATCACTATGTCTTCCGCAAAGTTCACTTTTCTCCTTTTCTTCCTTGATCTTCGCTTTCTTCCATGACCAAGGGCCAACAATGCTGAAGAACACTAATATTTAAACTAAAATAGCAATGTGAACGGATGGAGAGGATCTGTAGCAGTAATGATTATTGCTTTAATGAAGGGTTAAACCTAGTATAGGTGTATAACCCCTCACGATCAGAGGAATGAGTATGGTGACCATTCCCTAAAAAGGGAGAGCATGCGCAGCTCTTGGGTTTCAAAGTGGACTGAGAAACAAATTTTGTTTTTGGGTACAGGAATTGTTGGAGTGATTGAGTGAGAAATCACAGTAGCCTCCCTTGCTTGGTGAATAGGAAACTAATCTGCCAGAGTTCTTGTGGGAGGAGGACAATGGCCTCTATCCCTGACTGTGCTGAACATAAGGAAGAATTCTAGGTGTAATGGTCAAGACCAATCTTGACCTAAAGATACTCTGGATTTATGAACTAGGATACTTAGTAAGTAACATAATTCAAAATTGCATTTGGTCTTTAAGGGAATATTCCAAATGGTATTAGACATTAAATTGTTAAAATTAAGATTAAATGGTTGACTAAATGTTGATCATGTATATGGTAAAGGAAGTGTTGGGGCACTTCTAGAAGCCCAATGGGTCAGATTGACATCCAGTGGTAGATGGTAGCCATATAGATATAGTTGGAAGCTAGTTTGGTTGATTTTTTTACCTTGGGCATGGTTATAATTACCGAGATTGTATTTATAAGTTGGGTAATGTTCCAGGGAGGTTAAGGCAAGAGTGTTTTCTTGCTAGTTGTTATCGTATAAAAAGGGAACATAGTTATGACTATGTCTGATTCAACTTCCATGTGGATGTCATGTGAATGACTACAAGCTCTCAACTGAGAGGGAAACTCAGTGTTGAGTGTTCCTATGAGGCTTGTCATAAGGATGGAAGCAATATCCTTGGAGGAGGATCTAGAAGTCTGAGATGCCAATGTGCATGCATGACATGGAAAGGGTGCAAGCAATGAGCTTGCATGATGAATGTTTGGTTAGGTTTGTGTGTGTTTATGCTTGAGTGCATGGATTTAATGCATTGTGAAGCTTCTTGATATGAAGCTTGATAGTACTACTAGTTAGGTATAAATGATATTAAATGTGAAAGTGATGCACATGTATGATGTAAGGATATATGTATACTAAAGGCACAGTATGGTTGTCTTGATGAGTGATATGTAAGGAAAGAATTACACTTGCCAAGATTAAGTGAATACCATGGATGCATGGTTGACTCCATTTTTAAAGAGTCGT
>JASDQU010884841.1:15523-27434 GCA_032191745.1 Picea mariana
GCCCTCTTTGATACAAAACCAAACCGGTAGTGATGGAGGCTGGTACTGTTGGCAGGATAAATCTGGCTGAGAAGAAGAGAAGGGTCCTCCAGGACCATGCTCAGGTCACTCCTGCTCTCGGTACTCCATGTCTAGGACCATGTGGGCCTCGAGACATGATCTCCTAGTTATCCCTAGATATCGGGGATAACAGTACCAACAGAAAATTTCTGCAGAAAAAATCAGCAAGTAATATTGTTTTTAAAGACCTATTCTAAGGGGTTAGAATGCTCAAAAAACTTATGAAAATGTACAGAAATAAATTGTAGAAAATTTAGAGGCTAAAGTTGGATGAGGAAGGCAAGTTTCCAAATCTGAAACAAGTCTTTCAAACCCTTGAAGTGACCTGCAAAAATTGTGAAGCAAAACTACAAAAATAGAGCAAAGGGTGAGTAGATCTATGAGATAATACAAAATACTTTGCACAATCTATAAACTACTCACTAGATCTACAATAAGACTATTATAAATCCACTCAAGCAAAATACTTTGCTTGGGATCTCTAGTCTAAATATGAAAATGAAATGCATACACAAAAAAAACACTAACAATGTCACCTCCAATACAAGATGCACCAAGAAGACTCTCAAAGCATCATTTGTCCTCCAAAGATTTTTTTTATTGAATAGGAAAAGGTTGTTGCAAATACTTGCAGCAAGCTTTACACAAGAAACTAGAGCAAAAATGAGAAAGAGAGAAGAATGGGAGAGATGGGAGAAATTTGAGCATAATAACAGTAGGGAAATAATAGATGTGAAATGAGGGAGGAGAGGCCTTTATTTATACTTGGGAGCCAAGAATGACCCCTCTTGGATGCTTTCCAAGTGTCAATCTCCAAGAGTTATTGAGCATCTCAAGGAGGGGGGCGCAACTCTAGGGTTTTGGTAGCTTTTAGGGTTTGGGTACATGAGTGGAGGGTGAGATGGCACCTTTTTGACTCTGTCCAACATGAAATTAGACCAAGGGGGGCGCACTTAGAGAGGAAGGAAGCTTCCCCCTTTAATTTTTTATTTTCCATGGTTTTCTCTCCAAGGGGGGCGCAACTTCCCGAGGGGGGATGATGAAATGAAGTAATGGCTAGGTGAGGGGGTGAAATAAAGTTAGGAAAGGGGTTTAGCTAACTTAGGAAAAGGGTTTAGAATCATCTCCCACTCTTTCTCTAACCCTTTTTGCCCATTTTACAATTATTTGACATTTTTTACTTTGTCAAACTAAGCAATTAAATTGTTGACTTGGACTGACTTGGACTCCTCATGGACAAACACCTAGCAAAACCTGTCCAACTGAGCTGAAACTTGGTCCAAAGGTGTAGGGGGTCTCATTCCATTTCTTTTGAGTACAAATACCCCTATCAAAAATCCCAAGAACCTAGTTTTTACATTTTTACATCAAATTTAATTAAAATTACCATTAAATGGGTAATTTAAAAAAATTAAAAAAAACTACTTCAACTCGACGGAATTCCGCAAGACTCTAGGAAATGTCTAGCATGGTCATTTACAATATTCCTAGACCCTAGTCATCCATAGGACTCGATCATTAGAACGCCTTTCACCACTTTGGAGGATTTCTATGAGTGAAAAACTCAAGGGTAATTAAAAATTACCTGAGGATAAAAAACACTCGATGAAAGGACTTCCCTAAGAATAAAGTCCTAGGTAACTAACCTACTATATGATCCATGCTAACCCATTACATTATTATCCCACGCAGGGGAGCGGAAATTCCATTACAAAAAGACGTGTCGAGGACAAAAACTACCCTGTAGAACCAAAAAGTCTTCAACTTGGTTGCACCCTCAGGTACATAGCTTCTCTTGTAGTGTGTGCTATATTCATTATCTTTATGCTATAATCTTCATGAAAACACCTTCAGCGCAACTTTGGTGAAGAAAACCTGCATAACACACTCAAACACTTAAACAAAAAGTCAAAAACAACCCTTCATTCCTGGCAAAATTAGCTTGGGAACTTTACAGTGGTATCTGAGCGTTAAATCCTCCCAGCTTGTGGGGATTAGCGCATGCAGAAGTTCAGATGTATATATATGGGAAGGCGCAGAAGACAGACTGGGGAACCTGAGGCAGAAATGGAAGGATCAAGTGAGAACAGTGAACCACAGGATCTAGCAGGTATAGCAAAAGATTTGAAGACCTCCACAGACAACACTCAGTTTACCCTTCAACACCATTTACAGGAGACTCAGGAGACCATGCACAGGGGACAGGTTGAGATGAGAGAGACCATGGAGAGATTGACAGCCAGCCAAGAGAAGATTGCRCTTCTCCTTATGCAGATGAATCATGGTAGTGATGGCSCAAATAATAATGGGAACAGGGAGGCTAGTGGTTCTCAAGGGGGGACTAGACATTACAATGAGGTTGATCATCTATTGCACACAGAGGRACATAGCTTATTTGGAGGAGGACCTTCTAGGGTGCCAACACATAGTAGAGCTACACCTAGACCTTATATGCCTACTTTCCTGGAAGCTTAGCAGTAGGATAATTACTTTCCAGAGGTAGAAGATAACTTTGAGGAGTACGCAAGGGAGTATGCAGMATTGAGTGCAGGTTTCCAAAGACAGGTCACCTTGGATCAGTATTGTGACATCAAATACAGGGGTAGACCAAGAAGCTATCATAGGGGTAATAATGAATTGGAGCGCGGGACAGGAAAGATGGAGATTTCTACCTTTCATGGATCATCTAGATCTATTGCGCAAGCTTGGGTGCAGAAACTGGATGCCTATCTATAGCTTAACCCCATGAAGGAACTGGATGCTATAAAATTCGCCACAATCTACTTAGAGGGCAAGGCACATGATTGGTGGTATCATGGCATGAATACCTTGGAACACAACCAGATTACATCTTATCCAGATTTCACACAGAGGCTTATTGACAGGTTTGACCAAGGAGATCCTGAGCTACATTTCAAGGAGCTCACTCAACTCAGGCAAACAGGATTACCAGAGAGTTATATAGAGGAGTTTCAGAGGGTGGTCGTAATGGTACCTGATATATCACAATCTAGACTCTTGATGCTTTTCACTGAGGGCTACGACACCCTCCCCTTGATGCTTTTCATTGAGGGCTATGACAGTGATATGGCATCCTCCCCTTCCCATTCTATCTTGCTTATATACTTCAATAACTCTACAATGTGACTAATTGGGAGGCCTCTGAATCTTGGAGAGTTGTTCAACCATTTTGCATTAAAGAAATGCGGGTATCCTTGAAAACTTTTGAAATCAATAGTCGGATACACTTTTTCCCAAGGCGCCATGATCCCATAACTTGGAAATATCACAACATTGAGAGTAAGGTGGCACCTTGGAAAAGGTTAGTGGAGTCACCAAATATCCTCTTGAGGATTATCAAAGGGATGAGGGAATCACCCTCCGTGGAGTCGCCAAGTAAGCTCTGTGAAAAGAAGGCTTTGGATAAAGGCTTACCAAAAAAGTGTCATTGAGGAATATTGACTCAGTGTTCCCCGACAACGGTGCCAAAATGTTATCGCACAATTTGTACTTGCCCAAAGCCAAAGGCAAGTGGATACTAAATTGACGTAACAAGGAGGATGTCGTATCACTGTCACCTTAATATGACACCTCTTTCTATTTAGGAGTAGTACCCCGGGGAAGACGTCCCCAGTGACCTAGGGGTTTGAGAAGGCTAAGGTAAAAGTTATGATAAAATCCCACCCCTATCACAGGTCACTCAGATCAGAATTTCCAAGGTTTTATTGAGATGAAGCAAAAGATAAATTAAATGTACCTGCCCAGAACAAGACAACAAGAAGAAATGTTATTTGCAAGTACCATATGATGTCAGTGCTTCATAAAACCATGAATTCTTGAAAGATAAACAAGCTGATGTAAAACTGAAGCAATATAAGTATTTATAACAGCAATGTATATTTAGCAACAACTACACAATTATGCCTCAATAATGCTTCAAAAATGACAAGAAATGATGGCCTAAAATTGACAAAATGATAGTAATTGTCAGAAGCAATGATGGCAATGTATTATCACCTTTCAATCTTGCTTTTAAGATGAATTTGCTGCTGTTATAGATGGCTGTAGCAGTCTTATGCAACAGCAGCAAATTAATTAGTGAGTTAGTCTAATCTAGAGTTAGAAAAGGTTGGCAAAAGTCTTAGGGAAGATGGTTTAAGAGTTGTTTTAGTCAATCAATCACTTGCAAGGAGTGAACTAGTGCCTTTTAGGGTAATGGAGCCAAAGTTTGCAGCGGTAATTCTTAGAGGAAAACACAAATGATAATGGGTGATCTAAAGGGATGAATAAGATGATTTGAGGTGTTAGTAACCTAAGGCCTCAATATATAAAACCCTAGAAGGAAAAAATGCTAAAAAGTAGGTAACCCTAGGCCCTAGCAATTTCCTTCTTCCTTAGATCAAACTTGAAATAAAATATATGAAGCTAATGAAGCAATGCTACTAGAGTGCTACAAAGGTAGGGCTCTAGAGTATTTTCAAAGAGATGTTTCCTAGCAAAATCAAGTAGGTGGAAAATTATAAGAAAAAGGACAATAACATGTGCTTCTCCCCTAGGGTTTCAAACTAGCAATTTCATAATCTTAGAAATGAACAAGAAAAGTACCATAACCATTCAAAATAAATGAAGAATTGCAGATTTTACTTACTTCATCAAGAATAATCTAGCCACAAAACCCTAGTTGAAGACTTTCCACCATGAAAATGTCAAAACACACCAAGAATAGCCTCTCCAAGAAGTTGCGCACCACTTAATTTCAGCCAAGTACCGTTAAAGAGGGCCAAATTTCAGACCTCACACTTGTGTGAGTGAAAGATGATGAAAAATATAAGAGACTTGTCCCTTATTTATACAATAATCATTGCCTTTAATTACAATTTAGGTCAAAAAAGGCCCACATGGCCAAATTACATCAAAAATCCAGTTTTTACATAAAATTAAAGAATTAAACCCTAAAATGTGCAATAGAGGTGACGTCATGCCCTCCTAGGGTGACGTTGGGCCTCACAGGAGGGATGTTAGGCTCCATGAGCAAAACGTTAGGCCTTCCAAGGCCTCCGGATGATGCCACACGTGCCACTTGGCACACAACTACCTCCATCATGTCCATCTGACGTTGGTGACATCTAGGGTCACAAGGGTGACGTCATGGGCCTCCCAAGGCCAACGTTCAAGGGGGAAAGCAAGATCCCCCTAAGTCTAGGCCTGCCAAAGTGTCTCTGGTGGAACGTCCTTCTTTTTCTCCAGTGCAAGCCTCTGGTGTCTCTCTGCCCCTGGTTGGGGTCACAGCATCCATCTGGTGGGCTTTTAGCCCCATGGAGGTCCGAGTTAATCATCTCCCCATATGTACCTGTCCGTCGGGCATGATCCTGCAGCAACAACAAGTACGCCCTCCATGGGCTCATAAGTCACAGGGATCATACCAATGTCAATCACATCTAATAATCAAATTACCCAAACATGTGCATCAAACCCCCCTTTACCTAGACAAATGCTCAAAAACGTTATGCAGTTTAACAAGCCAGGTTTGGGGAGGGTCTCAGGATGTCCTATTGGGCTAATCCTCCTCAAGTTTGGGGTGTTTCCCAGGTGAAGAGCGATCTAGGTCATGCAAGTGTATGAAATGGTGTAAGGGAACGTTTGGGCAAGGGGTGCAGTGATAACAGGGAAATGTAGGTCTTACCTGTGGGTGCCTCTGTGGAGGGTGAGCTGCACCTTGTCATGGATGCTATTGTTTCCTAGCCCATTCAATGCCTTATATTATTTGTCTTATTGCTTTTTCTTCTCAAGAGAATAGCTGGAGGACACTGTCCTGGCGTGGTGACCAGTGGTGACAGCGCTACCCACAACCACTTCATGGAAATGAGAAGGTTGGCTCGTGATGAGACCCCCTTTCTCTTGGCTATGCCACCAAGAGCCACCACCCTGGTTTAGTGACCAGATAGATGGTAGTGTCATACCGATACATGCCCCTGGACCTAATAGGCCGGCTCATGATGAGACCTCCTATCCACCAACTAGATCTTGAGTTTTATTTATTTTACGGGTCCCCTTTTCTTACTGAGAAGCCATTTATTGCTTTCTCAGGAATCCCTGGGCGAAGCATCTCAAGGTTTCATTTTGGCTTTTAACTTTTACCAGCTACTTTTACCCTCTGGACCTTTAGCCCCTTCTTCCCACAAGGCAAGGTACAACCCTTACTAGTTTGGCAAACCCAATGCCCGAACCAAGATAGGGGAAGATGAGAGGGACAATGATGAAAAGTGGTAAGTATGGAAGGAATGGATGATGACCTTTCATAGACCCACCTAGTGGCAACTCATCCCTAAGGGAACCATCTTACTAGGGCGCTCTGTCACCCCCCCAGGTATGAACAAGTTAAAGAGCATAATTTCCAAGCAAACATTATGAAACAAAGGAGAGTTTAGTGCACATATTCAAATGCTTCGAAAATCAGAGTGACACATACCATGATACCTAGACTCATTACCTCATGGAGCAAGACCGATGGGATGGATGCTGTTGTTGTTGATAGATGGGATGCACTGAAGAAAAGATGGGCCCTCCGGGGCCAAGCTCAAGTCATATGGCTCTCGGTACTCCATGTCTAGAACCTGTGGGCCTCGAGACACCCCAGGGATCATTTTCTTGAAGGTTTAGTCCTAAGTCCCAAGAGGCTTTGCAACTTAGGGTTTGGACCTGATTCTTGATGATCATCTNATAATTTCCAAGCAAACATTATGAAACAAAGGAGAGTTTAGTGCACATATTCAAATGCTTCGAAAATCAGAGTGACACATACCATGATACCTAGACTCATTACCTCATGGAGCAAGACCGATGGGATGGATGCTGCTGTTGTTGATAGATGGGATGCACTGAAGAAAAGATGGGCCCTCCGGGGCCAAGATCAAGTCATATGGCTCTCGGTACTCCATGTCTAGAACCTGTGGGCCTCGAGACACCCCAGGGATCATTTTCTTGAAGGTTTAGTCCTAAGTCCCAAGAGGCTTTGCAACTTAGGGTTTGGACCTGATTCTTGATGATCATCTGAGTCTTTCTTCAAGTGTTTCATGCTTGACTCCATTTGCCCTAGAAAAGACAACGACACTAGTCTAGAACCCTTCTTGTGGTGAAAAGTATCTTTAGAATTAGCCTTCTCTCTCTCAAAGTGATTTAACTAACCCTACTAACTCTAAATATAGCAAACATATGATATTTATTGTTGGTGTTAGAAAAGTTTGCTACATGCACTAGGGTTTACTTTAATTGTTGCATACATACTTGAAATAGTGGCTAAAGTTACTTGGAATCATAGTCTAGCAATTGGATGAAGATTTGATTCTTATGCTCTGTTATCCCCATTTTGTGGGATAACTAAGGAGATTATGTCTCAAGGCCCTCAGGTTGTAGATATGGAGCGCCGAGAGACTACATGACCAGCAGTATCGTTTTGCACAGATGGAGACCCTTCTCACCACCACAAAGATCATAGATTTTCAGATAGCATCCACCACACCAGCTGGCTTCTAAGAGGCACTGGGCATTGCTCCATGAGGTACAAGTCAGGCATTATGGTGAGTGTCATTTCAATATTTGAGGCATTTGAGTATGTTGTATCTTAGACTGCTTTAGATTTCATGACATATGCTTGGACATTATGCCTTTTGCCTTGTTTCACCTTGGTGGTTGACATTGTGCCCTAGTAAGTGCTCTTCCTCGGCAATGGGTTTGCTACTAGGAACTCCCTTGAAGAGCCATCGTACCGTTCCTGACCATACTTACCACTTTTCATCACTTAAACCCCCCCATTTCTTTATCTCTTGGGATTTTAGGGTGTATTGACCCAAGAAGGGCTTATCCCTCATTCTATGGGAAGAAGGGGCTGAAGGCCTAGAGGGATTGTTGTTGGGTAAAAGATAAAAACCTATATATAAACCTTCCAGATGCTTCTCCCAAGGATCCCCCAAGAAAGCAACGAAACACTTGTCTATAAGAAAAGGGGGACCCACAAGAATAAATGATAAAATGCCTAGGGGGTTAGTTGGAGGATAGGAGGCTCATCACAAGTCGACCTATCATGATCATGGGTATCTAGTGGTATGACATTACCATCATCTGGCCACCAAGCCAAGGTAATGGCTCACAGTTACACAACCGAAAGAAAGGGGGTCTCATCACGAGCCAGCCTTCTCATTTCCGCAAGGTATTTGTGAGTGACACTGTCATTATCTGGACACCACGCCAGGATAATGGCCTTCAACTCATCCTTAAAACATGAAAGAAACAAAGAATGGAAAACGATGGGCTTGGAAAAATTGCATTGCAAACGAAGGTGCCACACACCCTCTACAAAGGCACCCATGAATGAGACACTACAACACCTTGTATGTCATGAACCCCATGCCCATTGAGTTTTGATCCTTAACCACTTCATCTGCTTTACATGGCTTAGAGAGGGATCACTTGGGAAACGCTCCTTGACCTAGGGAAGATCTGCCCAATAGCACACCTTGTCAACCCTCCCATATCTAAGCTTGGCAAGTCGCATAATGTCTTTGAGCACGTACTTGTTTGACATGGTAATCTTTGATGCACATGCTTAGGTGGATCATTTATTGATTTGATTTACTCATCGTGATATTTTGACTTGAGATCCTTGGAGGGCGTGCTTGTTTGTCTTTGTAGGACCTAGTTGGTGGACAGTCTTGAGGAACAAGCCGAACTTGGGGTTCCATGGGGCTTGAAGCCCACAGGTTGGATGCCAAGGGCCCACATGCCGAATGAGAGAGACGTACCTTTGGAGGCCTAGAAAATGACTTGACAGACATGACCTAGCCCTCACATGCCAAGCATTTTTCCTAGGAGAGGCAAAACGTCATCTTTTGGAGACATGACGTCATGCTTGAGGGGCTTGAGCTGGTGGTGGCTACACATGGCACGTTTTCAAGGAATAAACCCTTGGATCATGAAGAAGAAGGGTGGATTGGAGACACATGGCCTTTGGAGGCCCAAACCTACCATCTCCAACTCAACATTTGGCCTAAAGGTGCCAAAACGTCCCTCCTAAAGGGGTGACATCACCCTTAGGGTTTTCATTTGTGCAAAAAGTAGAATTTAAAGTGAATTGTTTAATATTGTTTGTGGTTTACCCTAAAATTATGTGGACATACTATTTTGGTGACATTTGTATAAATAGAGATCATAAGATCTCATTTCAAAACATAACTCTCCCATCTTGGAGAGGTACTTGGACTGAAATTTTCGCTATCTTTAGCTATTTCTCTCTTTTGTTCTTGTGTATGGCTATTTCTTGGTTATTTAGTTGATGGAAGTGATGCGCTAGCCTTGGAAGGCTCTTCTTTGCTATTGTGGTGGTTTGTCTTAGCATTTTCGTTGAATTGGTAAGGCTTTTTTGCACTGTATTGTCATTTTGTTTCAAGACAAGGTTATTTTGCTAGAGCTAGGTGGGAAGTATAAGGGCATAGACCCCCACCTTAGCCTCCATCACTTTATGCTTAAATTTTATTGGTTTAACAAGGGTTTGCTAAGAGAAGTATAAGTGCATACACCCTCTTAGCCTAAACCCTAGCTAGGGATACTTGCCTTGGGAAGTAAGAGGATTTACACCCCCAAGGAGGTAGTACATGTTATCCCCATTTTGTGGATAACTAAGGAGATGATGTCTCAAGGCCCTCAGGTTGCATATATGGAGTGTTGAGAGACTACATGACCAGCAGTACCCTTTGCACAGATGGAAAACCCACTCACCACCACAGATGGTCACAAGTTTACAGATGGCATCCACCACACCAGTTGGTTTCTGGAAGGCAGTGGGCCTTGCTCCATGAGGTACAAGTCAGTATTATGGTGAGCATCATTTCAATACCTAAGCCATTTGATTATGTTGTATCTTAGATTTCTCTAGATTTCATGATATGTGCTTGGACATTATGCCTTTTGCCCTGCTTCACCTTGGTGGTTGACATTGTGCCCTAGTAAGTGGTCTTCTTTGGGAATGGGTTTGCTACTAGGAAATCCCTTAATAAGCCATCGTACCATTCCTGATCATACTTACCATTTTCCATCATTATTCCCCTACATTTCTTTATCTCTTGGGATTTTAGGGTGTATTGACCCAAGAAGGGGTTGTCCCTCATTCTATGGGAAGAAGGGGCTAAAGGCCCAAAGGGGTTGGTGTTGGGTAAAATATAAAAGCCTTATATAAACCTTCCAGATGCTTCGCCCAGGGATCACCCAAGAAAGCAATGAAACGCTTATATTTGAATAAAGGGGACCCACAATAAAATAAAATGCTTGAAAAGGTTAGTTGAAGGATAGGAGGTCTCATCACAAGCCGACCTATCACGTCCATGGATATCTAGTGGCATGACATTGTCATCATCTGGTTACCAAACCAGGGCAGTGACTCTCAGTTGCATGGCTGAGAGAAAGGGGGTCTCATCACGAGCCAACCTTCTCATTTCCATTAGGTATTTGTGGGTGACATTGCCACCACCTGGTCACCACGCCAGGGCAGTGACCTTCAACCTCTCCTTATGCTATTATGAAAGAAAATATAAAGAAAGAAAGATAAAAGGCTCTTAATGGGCTTGGAAAAAGTGCATTGCGGACAAAGGCACCACACACCCTCTACAAAGGCACCCATGAATGAGACACTACGACCCCTTGTATGTCATGAGCCCTATTCCCATTGAGTCTTGACCCCTACCACCTCATCCACTTTACATGGCTTAGAGAGGGACCTCTTGGGAGCTCTCCTTGACCTAGGGCAAGACCTACCCAATAGGTCACCTCGTCAACCCTCCCATACTTAACCTTGACAAGTCGCATAGTGTCTTTGAGCTGTTAATTGTTTGATATAGTGATCTTTGATGCACATGCTTAGATGGCTTATTTATTGATTGGATCCACTTATCATGATGTTATGACTTGAGATCCTCAAAGGGCGTGTTCATTTGTCTTTGCAGGACCTAGCTAGTGGACAGTTTTGGGAGAACAAGCCTAGCTTGGGCTTCCATGGGGCTACAAGCCCACAGGTTGGATGTCAGGCACCCGCATGCCAGATGAGAGAGAGATGACTTGGACGACCTTGATGATGGCTTGGACGACCTAGCCCACCCATTGCTTGCCAAACGTTTTGCCCAGGAAGGGCAAAACGTCCCACTTTTGAGCTTGACGTCATGACCTTGGGGGTTAGGGCATGGTGCTGAGGTGCCACTCTTGGAAACATGGATGTTTGATGAGGAGAAGGGTCTTCGCCATGATATGAGTGCCTAGATGCTTGACACATGGCCTTTGGAGGCCCATCCATGCTTCTCCAACACCAACGACTTCCTCAAAGTGACAAAATGTCCCCTAAAGGGGTGACATCCTCCTAAATTAGGGTTTAATTTGTGCCAAAAGTGAAATTATAAGTGAATTGTTTAATATTATTGTGTTAAGGGGGCAAGATTAGGGTTGTTGACCCCTAATATTGTGTTTTAGTCCTTATTTTGTGGACAAGCTATGTTAGCTAAATTTTGTATAAATAGAGATCATAAGATCTCATTTTGAAGAAATAACTCTCCTCTTGTGAGAGGCTTTGGTCTTAAATTTTCGGCCTCCTTAGCTCTTTTAGCTTTTGTGCACTTGTCTTATGACTAATTTTATGAATGGTTGATGGAGGAAGGCCTAGCGCTAGCTTTGGATGATGCTTTCTAGCTCTTGTGGTGAATTGTCTTAGCATTTCTCTTGATCTTGGTATGGTTTTTACTCTCTTGCTATTATTTTATTCAAGTCAAGTAGTGTTATGCTAGGAGCTAGGTGGGAAGTATAAGGGCATACACCC
>JASDQU010884841.1:28186-44006 GCA_032191745.1 Picea mariana
GTGGAGTTAAATTGTACTTTTGCTGGTTGAATTTGTCAAAACGTCCATCATTGGCTAGCTAACCTGCAGAACACCAAAAATTATATAGAGGTGACGTCATATTGCTAAGATATCTTGTCTATGCTCAAAACGTTGTGACTTTTTCATCTCTCTTGATTGACATTGAGTTAATAGTTGTATCCCTAAGCTTATTTAACAAAACATTTTTCCTCTTTGTCATCTAATTGACTCATTGATGAATGCTTGACGTCATACATTGCAGCAAAAATAGTATAGGTGATGCTGCATGGTGTTATACATGAGCTGATTTGACATTGCATTAGTGATATGATACATGGTTTTAATTGGAAACATTGAATGCTTTGTCTCTTTATGCATTTATTGGTGAAGTGATATAAATCTTTGACTTTAATAGGCTATCATTGACTTCGTCAATAATAGCATTGATCTTATGCTCATATATATGTTTAAGAGATAGTCTTTAAATATTTATGAAGTACTAACCCACTGCAAGCACATTCTAGTTTTTCTCTTTGTCTTGTCTCGGAAACAGGTGCATTTCATCAGTGGATTGTTCTCTTTGACTATCTCTTCTTGGGCAGCAATCTGTGGAAGGGGTTTTCCTTGACTTGGCCTTTACTCTTTAGCCTTCCTTAATCCGGATTGCCTTAGGGACGTCTCCCTTGGACTTGCCCTCCTAGAAAGAAAGAGCTCCCCATCGAGGTGACAGTGGGTGGGGAAGATCCTGTTACGTCGGTTTCAAGCCCTTTGGACCTTTCCTACAAACCGTGCGATAACAGTCCCAAATTCTATCTTCCCTGTTCCAGAACATCAATAAATGTATATTAACTTTGTGGATCCATTTGGTATGACATAGATGATAATGCTAGTAGGTCAATCAGGTGGTGTCCCCTCACTTTTCAAATAATTGTGAGATCACCTAGATTTATCATGACTTCACCTAGGTATACTTGCAGCTGTACGAGATATAAGAGTGCAGCCAGTTCCCAAATCAATGCTGGCATATAGGCACCCATCACTAATTTTCTCTCCTTCACTAGGGACTCATTAACCTTAGACGTCAGGAGAGCTTCAATGGGGAGCAACTGACTTGTCCCAAAGATAATCCATGTTGGCCATCTTATCCCAATCCATTCTCCAGTATACATCATTTTATCCCGATTTTGTGGATAACTAAGGAGATGATGTCTCGAGGCCCTCAGGTTGCAGATATGGAGTGTCGAGAGACTAGATGACCAGAAGTACCCTTTGCATAGATGTAAAACCCACTCACCACCACAGATGGCATCTACCACACCAGTTGGCTTCAGGAAGGAAGTGGGCCTTGCTCCATGAGGTACAAGTCAGTATTATGGTGAGCATCATTTCAATACCTAAGCCATTTGATTATGTTGTATCTTAGATTGCTCTAGATTTCATGATATGTGCTTGGACATTATGCCTTTTGCTCTGCTTCACCTTGGTGGTTGACATTGTGCCCTAGTAAGTGGTCTTCTTTGGGAATGGGTTTGCTACTAGGAAATCCCTTAATGAGCCATCGTACCATTCTCGACCATACTTACCATTTTCCATCATTATTCCCCTCTGTTTCCTTATCTCTTGGGATTTTAGGGTGTATTGACCCAAGAAGGGGTTGTCCCTCATTCTATGGGAAGAAGGGGCTAAAGGCCCAGAGGGGTTGGTGTTGGGTAAAAGATAAAAGCCATAAATAAACCTTCCAGATGCTTCGCCTGGGGATCACCCAAGAAAGCAATAAAACGCTTATCTTTGAATAAAGGGGACCAACAATATAATAATAAAATGCATAAAAGGTTAGTTGAAGGATAGGAGGTCTCATCACGAGTCGACCTATCACGTCCATGGATATCTAGTGGTATGATATTGTCATTATCTGGTCACCAAACCAGGGAAATGACTCTTAGTTGCATGGATGAGAGAAAGGGGGTCTCATCACGAGCCAACCTTCTAATTTCCATTAGGTATTTGTGGGTGACATTGCCACCACCTGGTCACCACGCCAGGGTAGTGACCTTCAATTTCTCCTTATGGTATTGTGAAAGAAAAATATAAAGAATGAAAGATAAAAGGCAAATGATGGGTTTGGAAAAAGTGCATTGCGGACGATGGTACCACACACCCTCTACAGAGGCACCCATGAATGAGACACTACGACCCCTAGTATGTCATGAGCCCTATGCCCATTGAGTCTTGACCGCATCCACCTCACACACTTTACATGGCTTAGAGAGGGACCTCTTGGAGGCTCTCCTTGACCTAGGGCAAGACCTACCCAATAGGACACCTCGTCAACCCTCCCATACTTAAGCTTGACAAGTCGCATAGTGTCTTTGAGTTGTTAATTGTTTGATATGGTGATCTTTGATGCACATGCTTGGATGGCTTATTTATTGATTGGATTAACTTATCATGATGTTATGACTTGGGATCCTTGGAGGGCGTGTTCATTTGTCTTTGCAGGACCTAGCTGGTGGACAGTTTTGGGAGAACAAACCTAGCTTGGGCTTCCATGGGGCTACAAGCCCACTGGTTGGATGCCAGGGGTCCGCATGCCAGATGAGAGAGATGACTCGGACGGCCTTGATGATGCCTTCGACGACCTAGCCCACCCATTGCTTGCCAAACGATTTTCCCAGGAGGGGAAAAACGTCCTACTTTTGAGCTTGACGTCATAACCTTGGGGGCTAGGGCTTGGTGGTGAAGTGCCACTCATTTACACTTGGACGTTTTGAAGAGAAGAGGGTCTTCACCATAATGAAATTACCTAGATGCTTGGCACATGGCCTTGGGAGGCCCATCCATGCTTCTCCAACACCAACGACCTCCTCAAAGTGGAAAAACGTCCCCTAAAGAGATGACGCCTTCCTAAATTAGGGTTTAATTTGTGCAAAAAGTGAAATTTTAAGTGAATTGTTTAATATTATTGTGTTAAGGAGGCAAGATTAGAGTTGTTGACCCCTAATCTTGTGTTTTACTCCTTATTTTTTGGACAAGTTATGTTAGCTAAATTTGTATAAATAGAGATCATAAGATCTCATTTTGAAACACAACTCTCCTCTTGTGAGAGGCTTGGTCTACAATATTTGGCCTACTTAGTTCTTTTAGTTCTTGTGCACTTGTGTATGGATATGGTTGTGAATGGTTAATGGAAGAAGTGATGCGCTAGCCTTGGAAGGTTATTTTCAAGCTTTTGTGGTGGATTGTTTTAGCATCTCTCTTGATCTTGGTATGGTTTTTACTCTCTTGCTATCATTTTAGTCAAGTCAAGTATTGTTATGCTAGGTGGGAAGTATTAGGGCATACACCCCCACCATAGTCTTCACCATTTTATTTGCTTCATCTCATTGATCAAGGGTTTGCTAAGAGACGTATAATGGCATACATCCTCTTAGCTTAAACCCTAGCTAAGAGAAAATTGCCTTGGGAAGTAAAAGGGCTTACACCCCCAAGGAGGTAGCTTCTCTAAGCTCCTTGTGACTCCATTAACCCAATAGTAAAGGCACTAGTCATTGATTTGTTGCATTGGAGAAATAAAATATTGCATTGGGAAACGTGATTTTTGGTCACTTTTACTTCTTGCAAAGTATATTGTTTTCCTTGTGCCTTGGGCACCTCACAACCACTAGGGCGTCCTCATCTAAGGGCTACTTATTGCTGCTGTTACAAATTTGCATCTTCAGCCATTAGGGTTGCCGAAACCCTAACATGCTTTAATAACTCTCTTATCAACCTTTGTCTTTTGCTCAAAGTTTGCACATTTACTCTCCTTGTCCTAGCGCACTTTTTGGCAAAGTTTGAGGGAATTCCACTGGTTGACTTTCTTGCTGTAATACATTGAATTTTACAGCCATAAGGCTGATATAATTTGTTGCAGACAAATGTTTACAACAACCTTATCTTTTATGTTAAGAGTACTGGTTTTTCACCTTGAGTTTAGCTAGTCAATTGCTAGTTTTTCTCTTGCATTTTCTACTTGATCTTTAGCATTTATTGAGCAGCTTATAGTGTCTTTTTCTTGCTGATATATATTGTCATCTATTGCTGCAAATTAAGGAAAGCAAGCTTAACTTGCCGATCCAACTAACATATACTGTTGCAAGGTGTGTTTTCTTGTGTCTCGGGCAGGTACAATCATCCGAAAAAGCACTATAGCTATGGGGCAGCCATTACTTAACTTGAAAGGAATATTTTTCTACCTTCCTTTCCATTTAGAATTGTCCTCTAGGGGCTTCATTTCCACTTCCCTCCATCTCCATCTCAATCCCCCTAGGGTCACTGGGATCGCCTCCCTAGAGTGACCTAGTCACCCTTGAAGTGCGGGACCTATATTGAGGTGACATTGGGTGTAGGATTCCCAAGTTGTAGCACTTGTTTTGTGGTTGGGTCGGGCTTTGCTCAACCTACAACTTGTGCTATAACATTTTGGCGCCATTGCCAGGGAGGATTTTGAATCCTTTTCATACCCTAACGACAATTTGGTAAGCTATCCCAAAGCCTTTACCTAAGCTTACCTGGCGACTCCACCCAAGGGACATTCCCTTTCCACCTTCCTTGATGAGCTTGTCTTGAAGCTCATCTGGCGACTCCACCTTCCTAGAATCCTTCTTTCCCCAAACCTTTTCCCCCTAGGAGGTTCAAGCCTTCTAAGGTTTACCAAAGAAGGCCTCCTCTCAAGTCTCCCGTTGTTAAAACCCTTTTCCATAAATCCCTTCCCCTTGCCCCAATGGCTCGCAGTTGGGGAAGAGACCTCTACAAACCCCTTAACATGGCCAATATCCAAGGTTACCCTAACAAGATGTCATTAGATGTCAACAAGTGGTTGCCAAAGTTCCCAGAAAACAATGTGATAACTGTCGAAGACCACATTTATGTGATGGGCCGATATATGTATTATGGACAATGCAGGTATTGATCATGAAGATGTGGCCATGAAACTATTCGCCTCATCATTGACTGAAGAAGCCCTTGATTGGTTTAAGGGACTCCCTGATAATCAGATCACGACCTATGATGACTTTTCCGCCTTATTTAAAAGCAGATGGTCAAGAAAAGCAGATGGTGGGACACTTGCAACTCAGTTTAATCAGATAAAGAAAAAGGAGAATGAAACGGTAAGGGAATTCATTTCAAGATTTGACAAGTTGTACAATCAAATCCAATAGATTACCGTCCTTCAACATCATCAGTTTGTCTCCTTTACATGAATGCCTTTGAAGGGCAGTTTTGATACATTCTTAAAGATAAAAAGCCCACGTCATTGGCAGAGGCTAAAGAGTTCAGTATCGACATTGAAGAGAATCTCCTTGATTCGAAAATAGAACCTTTTTAGTATCCTCGTAACAAGACAGAATCAAGGACAAAGGTTTCCAATAACACTGTTCATGATCCAATTGCTCTCCTGACTCAGAAGATAGACCAGATGAATACTCAGTTTGTCTAAGTGAAGGGCCAGCTTATGAACCGCATGAATACAATGGAAAGAAATCAATCTACTCCCAGACCTTAGTTTTCCAAACAGCAGAGAGATGCCACCGGTTGGAAACCAAGACTTCAACAAGAGCCAAAGGCCCCAGATACTTTGAAACCTGTTGGGACAATTGATATAGAAGCTTGGTGTCTCCCATGCCAAGAACCCCACAGGAAGATGAATGCCCCCAAAAAGACGAAGATTATCCTAACGATATAAACTTCATGATTTGCAATCTCAACGATGAACAAGTTACTCAAGAATAGATCAATGAAGCCAGAAGAATAGGAGAAAGAGAGGGGAGAATCTAGGCTTGAATAAATTAATAGATGATCAGAGGAAGGAATTGAGGAGGGAAATTCTAGTCTACAGAAGGAAAAATGCTTCAGCCCCTCCATCACAGCCTGATACTCCTCTTCCACCAGTAGAAAAGGTGGCTCCACCACCTCCATCGTCGGTATGTGAGTTTCTCCCTGAGCCAACTCCTGCATATGACATTCAGTTAAATATAGATGTTGCGAACATTTTTGGAAAACTGAATATGATGGTTCCAATGACAGAGATGTGTAATATCCCTTCCGTGAAAAGGGAAATTTTGAGGATATTACAGGTGCCAGCTGAGAAAGAGGATCCTCCCTTCGTACTAAATACTATGTATCTGGATTGGCCAAAAGACAAGAACCCTCCTTTTTATCTCTCATTAGGCATGAATGGCCTCCGCTTGAACAACTGTATGCTTGATTCAGGGGCTTCAACAAATGTCATATCTTAGAACGTAATGAAACAACTTGGTTTGAAGACAACTTGACTTTATGGCAATGTTTGTGGTATTGATTCAAGAATAGTTAAGGTCTTGGGACTATGTGAATACGTTGAAGTATTTTTTATATATTTTCCACATATCAACGTCCTCATGGATATATTGGTAATCGATGTCCTTGATGCCTGGGGGATGCTCTTGTCAAGAACCTGGTCCTCATCCCCTAGAGGTTTCCTTAGTATGAACCTTACACATGCATATATTCCTATGGGCGATGGCACATATGAGATCCTGCATAACAGGGAGAAGAAATATACACATGTGATGAATCTGAGGGTGCCCAACTATGTCAGTGAACACTACCATGATATACCTCCACAAATTTTTGAGTTTGATCCATCCGAGTTACCCTTCAAGCAGGAAGATGTAGTGGAAATGTTCCTCCCATGGAGAGATAAAAAGAAGGTTGCGCAGTACCATAAGAAGGAATCAGAATCTATTCATGTTATACAAAGGGAAAATCAGAAAAATGAAAGATTCATCGAAGATACAATCCACATAGAGCCTCCGTACGATGAGAATACACCTTGCATCAATTTCAATGAAGGAAGCCTTGTGCTCATGTGGTACAAAAGAAAGGGCAAGCCCAGATACGAATATAAAGACAATAACTCATGGCTTGGCCCTTACATCATCAAAAAGAAATCTGATAAAGAAAATTACTATCTGACAGCATTAGACGGGAGAAAGATGCCATTGCCAATAGATGGGTCTCTTCTCCAACCTCACATCCATGTCACATGAATTCTTCAGGGCTCGTGCCCCAGGTAAGGCATTTTGATTCCTTGCATTTGCATGTTGATTGCTTATACTAGTTTAGATGCATTTCATTTTCATTTTGCTCTACTTGCACAATTGATTTCATTCTTAGCTTAGAATTTATTGAAAAAATGTCAAAATTTTCTTTTCTAGTTTAGTGGGTTTTGATATCATCATATGAAAACAAGGATGAGTAGGCCATCCCGCACTTGACAGTTTGATGTTTACTTGTAGGCATAGGTCTACCAGGAGATGTTGCAGTTCTCATGCACTCTACAGTGAGCACATGTCCCCAAGTAGGAGCCAGATGTTATCCCCATTTTGTTGATAACTAAGGAGATGATGTCTCGAGGCCCTCAGGTTGCAGATATGGAGTGTCGAGAGACTACATGACTAGCAGTACCCTTTGCACAGATTAAAAACCCACTCACCACCACAGATGGTCACAGGTTTACAGATGGCATCCACCACACCAGTTGACTTCCGGAAGGCAGTGGGCCTTGCTCCATGAGGTACAAGTCAGTATTATGGTGAGCATCATTTCAATACCTAAGCCATTTGATTATGTTGTATCTTAGATTTCTCTAGATTTCATGATATGTGCTTGGACATTATGCCTTTTGCCCTGCTTCACCTTGGTGGTTGACATTGTGCCCTAGTAAGTGGTCTTCTTTGGGAATGGGTTTGCTACTAGGAAATCCCTTAATGAGCCATTGTACCATTCCCGACCATACTTACCATTTTCCATCATTATTCCCCTCTGTTTCCTTATCTCTTGGGATTTTAGGGTGTATTGACCCAAGAAGGGGTTGTCCCTCATTCTATAGGAAGAAGGGGCTAAAGGCCCAGAGGGATTGGTGTTGGGTAAAAGATAAAAGCCATGTATAAACCTTCTAGATGCTTCGCCTAGGGATCACCCAAGAAAGCAATAAAATGCTTATCTTTGAATAAAGGGGACCCACAATATAATAATAAAATGCTTAAAAGGTTAGTTGAAGGATAGGAGGCCTTATCAAGAGTCGACCTATCACATCCATGGATATCTAGTGGTATGACATTGTCATTATCTGGTCACCAAACCAGGGTAGTGACACTCAGTTGCATGGCTGAGAGAAAGGGGGTCTCATCACAAGCTAGCCTTCTCATTTCCATTAGGTATTTGTGGGTGACATTGCCACCACCTGGTCACCATGCCAGGGCAGTGCTACCTTCAATCTCTCCTTATGCTATTGTGAAAGAAAAATATAAAGAAAGAAAGATAAAAGGCAAATGATGGGTTTGGAAAAAGTGCATTGCAGACGAAGGTACCACACATCCTCTACAAAGGCACCCATGAATGAGACACTATGACCCCTAGTATGTCATGAGCCCTATGCCCATTGAGTCTTGACCCCATCCAGCTCACACACTTTACATGTCTTAAAGAGGGACCTCTTAGAGGCTCTCCTTGACCTAGGGCAAGACCTACCCAATAGGACACCTCGTCAACCCTCCCATACTTTAGCTTGACAAGTCACATAATGTCTTTGAGCTATTAATTGTTTGATATGGTGATCTTTGATGCACATGCTTGGATGGATTATTTGTTGATTGGATTAACTTATCATGATGTTATGACTTGATATCCTTGGAGGGCATGTTCATTTGTCTTTGCAGGACCTAGCTGGTGGACAGTTTTGGGAGAACAATCCTAGCTTGGGCTTCCATGGGGCTACAAGCCCACAGCTTGGATGTCAGGGGCTTGCATGCCAAATGAGAGAGAGATGACTTGGACAGCCTTGATGATGCCTTGGACGACCTAGCCCACCCATTGCTTGCCAAACGATTCGCCCAGGAGGGGCAAAACATCCTAGTTTTGAGCTTGATGTCATAACCTTGGGGGCTAGGGCTTGGTGGTGAGGTGCCACTCATTTACACTTGGAGGTTTTGAGGAGAAGAGGGTCTTCACCATGATGAGATCACCTAGATGCTTGACACATGGCCTTGGGAGGCCCATCCATGCTTCTCCAACACCAACGACCTCCTCAAAGTGGAAAAACGTCCCCTAAAAGGGTGACGTCCTCCTAAATTAGGGTTTAATTTGTGCAAAAAGTGAAATTTTAAGTGAATTGTTTAGTATTATTGTGTTAATTGGGCAAGATTAAGGTTGTTGACCCCTAATCTTGTGTTTTACTCCTTATTTTGTGGACAAGCTATGTTAGCTAAATTTTGTATAAATAGAGATCATAAGATCTCATTTTGAAACACAACTCTCCTCTTGTGAGAGGCTTGGTCTGAAATTTTCGGCCTCTTTAGCTCTTTTAGCTCTTGTGTATGGCTATGGTTGTGAATGGTTAATGGAAGAAGTGATGCACTAGCCTTGGAAGGTTATTTTCAAACTTTTGTGGTGGATTGTCTTAGCATCTCTCTTGATCTTGGTATGGTTTTTACTCTCTTGCTATCATTTTATTCAAGTCAAGTATTGTTATGCTAGGAGCTAGGTTGGAAGTATAAGGGCATACACCCCCACTATAGTCTTCACCATTTTATTTGCTTCATCTCATTGATCAAGGGTTTGCTAAGAGAATTTTAAGGGCATACATCCCCTTAGCTTAATCCTTAGCTTAGAGAAACTTGCCTTGGGGAGTAAAAGTGCTTACACCCCCAAGGAGGTAGCTTCTCTAAGCTCCTTGTGACTCCATTAACCCAATAGTAAAGGAACTAGTCATTGATTTGTTGCATTGGAGAAATAAAATATTGCATTGGGAAACATGATTTTTGGTCATTTTTACTTCTTGCAAAGTGGATTTTTTCCCTTGTGCCTTGGGCACCTCACAACCACTAGGGCGTCCTCATCTAAGGGCTACTTATTGTTGTTGTTACAAATTTTCATCTTCAGCCATTAGGGATGCAGAAACCCTAACATACTTGCTTTAATAACTCTCTTATCAACCTTTGGTTTTTTCTCAAAGTTTGCCCATTTACTCTCCTTGTCCTAGCGCACTTTTTGGCAAAGTTTGAGGGAATTCCAGTGGCTGACTTTCTTGATGTAATAAATTGAATGTTACAGCCATAGGGCTGATATAATTTGCAGCAGACAAGTGTTTACAACAGCTTTATGTTTTATGCTAAGAGTATTGGTTTTTCACCTTGAGTTTAGCTAGTCAATTGCTAATTTTTCTCTTGCATTTTCTACTTGATCTTTAGCATTTATTGAACAGCTTATAATATTTTTTTTTTGCTGATATATATTGTCATCTATTGCTGCAAATTAGGGACAGCAAGCTTAACTTTCTAATCCAATTAACATATATTGTTGCAAGGTGTGTTTTCTTGTGTCTCGGGCAGGTACAATCATCCGAAAAAACACTATACCTGTGGGGCAGCCATTACTTAACTTGCAAGGAATCTTTTTCTACCTTCCTTTCCATTTAGACTTGACCTCTAGGGGCTTCATTTCCACTTCCCTCCATCTCCATCTCGATCCCCCTAGGGTCACTGGGATCACCTCCCTAGAGTGACCTAGTCACCCTTGAAGTGCGGGACCTACATCGAGGTGACATTGGATGTAGGATTCCCAAGTTGTAGCACTTGTTTCGTGGTTGGGTCGGGCTTTGCCCAACCTACAACTTGTGCTATAACACATCCTTAATCTTTTTATTTGTTCCTTCACATTTGTTGACAAGGGTGAAAGCCCCACTTTTGATTCTAGTGCAAATTAGACTTTTCTCACCTTGCACAAGACTGGCCTCTATTTCATTGACTAGGATTTACCTTTTGGGTTTACTCCTTTGTATCTTTATTTTGATTTTATTTTCAAGAGATGCCTTTGGAACTTTTGCATTGCCGTTATTGCTTGTCAGACTTTTAGTCCCATTGATCTCTTTTGGTCATTTCTGGGCATTAATATAATAAATCTCTTTTCGTCTTTTTATTTATTTATTTCTCTATTAAAAAAGGATGGATAAATATTTCACATAGTGTGTGCTTTCCAAGTATGGGTTTAAACAAGTTAACCATCGCATCAATTTGATTTCCTAACAACAAAACATAAGTATTTAGTAGTCACAAAATTGGACGAAATATTTTTATTAAAATGAAATGGATAACAATTTTTTGTAGAATTCTGATTCAGTTATGATTAATGCTTCTACTGCAGGATCCACCTCCACTGCCCTATCTTGCTAGGAAAAGTTGCAAGAGCTATGATATCCCTTTAGAGGTATTCAGAATCTATGTTTTTTCCATCTAAAATAGTGTAGCCTTTGATTTTGATGTTAAATTTAATTTTGAACTGAAGTAGTTCTTCCCTCTGGAAAGTTCGCCATACTTGGACATTTACAGGATAATTTCAATGTTATTTGCATATTAGATGTGATCATGTGTCTCATACATAGAAACATAATGAAGCATAGGTTTTGTGAAGGTTTCTATAAGACCAATAGGGGAGGACAAAGCTTCTATCATTTGCAAGAGCAACTTCAAACACTTGTAAGTGAGAGGCTCATTTCCTTGGATTTTGTGTTTTCTTTGTTTTCTCATCACCATTTTCATTCCTCTACTTCTCCCTTGTGAATTGGGTAACACTTTTCTTCCCAGCTTCCTTGAAAAGTACATATATTAAATGAATAATTATTCATGCATGTTATGGATTAGTTGTGATATTTTCCAAGAACTTGTGAATAGCCTATGTTGATTTCAATCCTTCAATATAATAGGAGGGAGATAACAGAGTCACTTAAATTGCAATATTATGATCCTTTGCTTAGTCTTATTACAGCATTGTTTTTACTCTATGTTGTATATATCAATTCTTTTGGTTTTCAACTGTGAGACGATACAATGTCATCATCACAAAGAATAAGTTTCATCTTTAATTGATCTACTTCAGCATTGGTTGACTTTATTCCATGACACTTTGCTGATTTATCACAGAAACCTGTTATATTTCAGTTACTATGAGATGCAGATGGGAGATATGGTAAGACAAAACAACTTTTGATATTATCAGGAGACCAGACTCACAAGAGAATAGGAGACTAGTATTAAGAATATTTAAAAAAAAATAATGATACTTATATTAACAAAAGAGAAAACATAATATAATAGAAAATACAAGCCGAAGGAGCCCCAATCTATCTAAACGACAAAAGGAATGTCCTTAAGTTAGATTGAGCCTTGGTATCACAAACTCTTGTATCTCTTCTAATGATAGTGCCTTTTGAATCTGAATTGTACAACCAGTTCATTGAAAAGATGTACTATAAACATAGAATAGAGAACTTTGACCAACTAAAAACAACTTTATATCTAATCTACTAAATAACATACAAGCTAGCAACTCATGAAATGCCACAATCTGCAAATTTGAAGAGGCACAATAGAATCAAAGTCCCCTAAAAGGGCACTTTTCCAAAAATCTCCCCATAAGATATGCTGCCAAGAATCTCATACATATTCCCAACACTTTTGTGGATTTTGATGTTGGGTGCTGTTACCACCCAAAGTGGCACTCAAGTGATGAAGTCCCTAAAGACAAATGAAACCTTGAGGGAACTAACAGGGGCTATCTACTATCACCACATTAGCTCCCTCTCTCACTTTAGGCTGGCTCTCCTCCAGCACAAGGGGGCTATCCATAGGATAGGATTGCTAAAGCTATACAATGGAGGCTCAAGGTGATATGAAGAGTTGGCTTTAGCAAAATGGGATATATATCTTAGGAAAACAAAGTGATGGAGGACCAAGACTAGTGCCTATCCGATTGGGCAAATGGAGTCAATAAAGGAGTCAAGAGGGTCGAAGTTAGGTGAATGAATGGGGATGATTGTAGAAATTATGACGTACTATGAGGCTGCCCAATAGGTCTGTCTTTGACCTCTTGTTGGGCTCTAAGTTTTATCTTCAAGACTGTTCTTAGCTGCTGTTTTAGGACAACAGATAGTCAAGTACTTTCTGCTCACAGATTTGATGGTTAAGTGTCCTTTTGAGGTGCCCTTGCAAGTGTTTTATTATCCCAATGTTAGCACATGCAATATACTCAAAACGAATAACACTACCTCTAGATCTTTACAACTCTAAATGCTGATTTACAATTCTAAGCATGCATGAAATGAACACAAGTATTTTTGGTCAACATGACTCTGGAAGTATATGATACAACAACAAATAAGTGGTGTCTAAAGCATGAGATACAACAAAAAATACAATATGATGGAACATGTATACAAAGCAAGCTCATCTCGAGCTTTTCCAAAGGATCCAAGGAGATATGCGCCCAAGCTTAGTGTGTCCTCTCCCTTTGTTGCTCTATCCACTGAAGCGAAGCTCCCTTGAACCTAGATGCTCTGAAGAAGAAACCCTTGCACCACAATGTGCTCTTGTGTGTTGCCTCTCCACTGAAACAATCATATCTGACTTCCTTCAAGTATAGATGCTCCCTGCTAGCCATGCGCCCTCCTCCAAGCAACTGTGATCACCACAAATAAACTGGGCCCTAAGCCTTCATGAGCCCTCCATGAAAGGAGGCGCCCAAGCTCGCCTCTCTCAATGCTTCCATTCCCATCTCCTTGCCCTTCTCCAAGCTCCTTTGGTGAACATACAAGTGAGAATGAGCCTCTCCTTGCCCTATGCACCCCTCTTAAGGAAACATAACCTAAAAGATGGGTGGATGAGATCATCTCATCCCATCTCTAATCAAGGGTTGAGATCTCTCCAAAAGAATCTCAACTCAAAACCCACTTTACTCAAGTTTCTGTAGTTTCTCTTTATGTCCCTCAATTCACCCACAAAGTGAATTAATAGTCATTTTAGGCTAAAATGACCAAATTTCAATTTTGACTTAAATCTCCTAAGTCAAAGTGAAATTAGACATAAAGTACATGGTACATAGTACAAAGTATTTCCCACTTGTGTTTAGAGGCTCACAAACACAAGGGGACCAATTTCCAAGGTACCCAAATCTCAACACTCCCTCTTATCGAGGAAAGTGCCCTTCACCCCCAATCTCATCCCTGTAGTGGACATGGTTGCCTATTGGCAAATACTCGGTGAGCATGGTTGTACCCTGATCAATGAAAGTAGTCTCTGACACAGATCTTCTCAATCTGCATGATCTATAGATGGAAGTGCATCTCCACCTATCCAAGATCACCTAGATCTTGGTATCAAACCAAAGATCTCAACCTTGGTCTCCCACCAAGGATTTGTACCTCCTGGCATCTGGCCAATGGTCACTACTCTTGGCATCTCACCAAGAGTCTCTCTCTCTTTGCATCTCACCAAGTTTATTTGGATCTTGGCATCTCACAAAGATCCTCAACTTGACCTCTCACAAGTGACTTCCACCTGAAGTGGATCCAAAACCTGATCTGCCCGTCTCCGTAGCCAAGTGAGGCTCAAGCCTCTATGGTGCCCTGCTGCTCCTCCTCATCAATATCTGATACTCTAAAGCCCCTGCACCAACCCTCTGTCTCGACAACTCTGAAACTGAAGTTGTCCTGGGTGGACCAGTTAGCCCTGATGATGGTTTCCATGAAAACTGAGTCTGAGCTCCCTCTGAATCACTACTATGAGTCAATAGGTCCTCGTCAACTATGTCTCCCCACCTGACGCTAGATAGTGTAACAAATGACAAAGAACTGACGAACGCACACTCCCTCTCATACTGAGCAACGAACTCAATCTCCTCTATTGTCGCTGTAGTGTCATCTTGTTGCTTTCTTCTTCTTCTTGGGACATTGTCCTGCATAGTGACCCTTCTCTCCACAAGAAAATCATCTCACTATGCTCATGTCTCTCTCCTGCCCACCGCCACTCTAATGTGGTTTGGCCCCTCCCTTGGGACCCTGTCTAGCACCTCGGTCGGTCTTCTTCTTACCCTTAGTCCACAAAGAAAGGTCCTCATCACCCTGGGTAATCCGCTGTAGTCCTGAGGACTCTGAGGTGAGTCTCGTCTCCTCCTGAACGAAATCATCCCAAAGTCTCTCCCAAGTAGGCATAACCTCTCGGGCAATAATGCCTTGAACAAATGGGCCCCATGGTTTGGTAAAGCTATATAAGGCTATCCTCACGATAAAGCCTGGGTCCACTATCTCTCCGATGGCTGCAAGCTCATCTATGATCTCAGTGAATCTACCAAGGAATGATGTAACTGACTTGGAATCGAGCATCTTAATGCTCCTGAGCATGTCTTGCAGAACGATCTTCCAGTTCTGGTTAGAACTCTAGTAAATTTTGCATAAAGAATCCCATATCTCGAATGCATAGTCTTTACCAATCAAATGTGGAATGACATGATCTCTCACCCCGTCACAAATAGTCCTTTTTGCCTTGTTGTTCTTCTTCCTGAACTTTTCCACCATGACGGAAGTAGTAACAGAAGGAACAACAACGGGAGCCTCAACTATATCCCATAGTTTGAGGTCCTCTAAGATGAAAATGATCCTGGTCTTCCAAGGGGACCAGTTGCTAGCTCCATCTAGCCTATCCTCTGCTTGCATCTGGACATCGACATGGTTGTCCAATAAAGCTCACATTGATGCTAAAACAAGACAAGAGTACTTCCTCACTCTTGTCAACACAGGTGTGAAAAGAGGAAGTAACACCACAACCTCACTCCTAGCAAATAGGTGTGAAAAGAGGTTGTCAAATACAACCTCACTCTTGTCCACACAGGTGTGAAAAGAGGCTGTCCAAATCAGCCTCACTCCTATCCAAATAGGTGTGAAAAGAGGCTTGAAAACACAAGTCCAAAA
>JASDQU010884842.1:54415-70345 GCA_032191745.1 Picea mariana
TGCTCTTGGTCTTTTAAAGTGAGGTGCAACTCTTGGAGGAGGATTTCTCTTGGCATTTATGGTGTTTCTCTCATGGAAGGTTTACAACTAGGGTTTGATTATGCATTCTTCATGATATGTAAGTGAATTTTTCATGCAAAACTTCTTAAGTGAATGGTTGTAGGTTTAATTTCTTACATTTTGCTATTATATTGCTGAATCTTGAAACCCTAGGTAGCAAGCACACTAGTAGGTCATTGCTATATGTCCCCATGTTTGAGAAATAGTTTTAGCCATTGATAAAGGAAGATATAGCCTAGCCGTTGCTACACTTTTCTCCCTTTTTCTGAGTTGGCATTGAAGTTATAGGTTGAAAAGAGGAGACGTCCTAGGCCTAGTTGAATTTACACCTAGGGTTTGAAAAGCCTTGCTCCTGCAACACTTTTCTCCCTTAAATCTGTACTTTGAAGCTAGCCGTTTTGCCAAGTGTGTTTAGAGAAAGAGGAAGGAGCATGAGGCCTTGCTTAAGCAACACCGGAATGAGCCTCCTTCCCTTAGGGTTTTGATTCTAGGGCCCTGCCATTGCAGCACCATAGAACCCTACCCTCCAGTCTCTGAATTTTAAATCCTCCCGAGACCTTGTGTCCTTGCTTTTGACTCCATTCTACCCTGAGGCACTGGTTAGACTTACAACGTTGAGCTTGAAGTGTGCAAAATCATCTTTTAGAATCTTTAATTTTTGAAACCCTAACTAACCCTAACGCTACTAACCTAGGCTGACGTCATACTTGACGCAACAAGCCTTCTAACTAGCAAATAAGCAATTAAAAGATGACGTCAAGCATTTACTGAGCAATTTGTTGATTGAAAATACTGTTGGCTTTGCCATTTTTTTAGATATTGATGAATTGGTGATCTTGCATAGGCTATTTAGTAGAACGTTGACTTCATCTTATCTATTATATTGCTTATCGAATGAAATCAGATAGTCAAGAAGTACTAACCCTTTGAATTATAACCTGCAAATATACATATAGTGCTGTTATTGTCTTGTTCTGGGCAGGTGTTCTCAACAGGGACTTCACTTCTTTATTGGCTGATTAGCCGGATTATCTGATACTGGTGGTGACCTGCGAGGAGGGAAAACCTTTACTCTTGACCTTTTATCCTTTGCCTCTTCAAACCCCAGGTTACCGGGGACGTCTCCCCTGGGCTAACCTCCCTAAACAGAAAGAACCTCCCCTTCGAGGTGACAGTGGGTGGGGAAGGTTCCTGTTACGCCAGTTTGTCCACTATCCTGTAGCCCGTGACCTAAAATACAAACTGCGCAATAACACCTCTCTAACTACCTAACAATTATACAGAGTATATCATGTGTAAATTATCATTCATTTATTTGGTCAATATAATTCTTTCATTCTTTTCTCTCCCGTTTCTCTCTTTTCTCATTTCTTTGCAAACTGTGTATGTATTTTTGCTAGCTAGATCTTATCTATGCAGGTTCATCCACATTTACAAACAAGGGGTGGATTTTAGAAGGCAAAAGATCATATCTGTTGGCTGTTTTTGGACAACAAGTATACTGTCCTAAACAATGAGAAATATCAGTTTTGAAAGTGCCTAAAATTGAGTGCCCGTTGGGCATATTTACATAGGTTGGTAGCCTCATTTTCACACTTGTGATTGGTGTGTTGGAGGCTGATTTCTTTTGTTAAGATCAGATCAGTTTTGGTAGTAGTGGCAGCCATGTCAGTGGCGGGATTGAGGGTGGAGGATAGGCTAGCAGGTGCTGGCATCTGGTCTCCTTGGAAGACCACAATTGTTTTGATATTGGAAGAACTAGAGTTATGGGACATTGTATCTGCCCTAGTGGCTCTTCCTCCTGTTACTGATTCTGTGTTGATGGCAGAGTTCAGGAAAAAGAATATCAAGGCAAAGAGAACTATCCTTGATGTGGTTAAAGACCATATCATACCTCATGTGTTTGGTAAGGCGTTTGCTCATGAGATGTGGGCCTCATTATGCAAACTTTACCCGAGCTCTAATCAGAACCAACTGATGGTGCTTCAGGAGAAGCTGAGGAGTATCAAAATGATCAAGGCTGAGTCAGTTATTTCATACCTCTCAAGATTCACTCAGACTTGTGATGAGTTGGCAGCTGTTGGAGAGATAGTGGATCCCACGGTGTTGGTGAGGACAACCTTAAATGGCTTCACCAAACCCTTCGAGAATTTTGTGTGAGGCATTGTGGCTAGAGAGACATTGCCCAGTTGGGAGAGGCTTTGGGATGACTTTGTGCAGGAGGAGTTGAGGCATGGCTCCACATCTACTAGTCAACAATAGGATGTTGGAGATGGAGATGAGGGTGATCTTGTTCTTTTTGCAAAGGGCGAGAAGAAGATCGGATAGGGTGCCAAAGGAGGGGCCAAGCAGCAACAACCAAAAAGAGGAGAGCAGAAGAAGGACACGAGCAAAGTGAAATGCTTTGCTTGTGGCGAGATGGGGCACTATGTTGGACAGTGTCCCAAGAAGAAGAAGAAGCAGGATGGTACTCCAGCGACAACAGAGGAGGAGGAGTTCACTGTTCAGTTTGAGAGGGAGTGTGCTCTCATAGGTTGTTGTTTGACAATTGAGACACCATCCAACAGTTGGTGTGTAGACATAGTTGAGGAGGTCCCGCAAATTCAGAGTGTTGCAGTTCAGCTGACTCAGACTAAGTTATCGAGTACATCGTATTCAAAGGTGACTAATCCACTCGGGACAACTTTAGTTTCAGAGTTGCCCAGTATACAGACAGTTGGTGTAGATGCTTCAGGGCCATAGACTACTTTACAGAGAGCTGTTGGAGAGCCTAAGAAGTTTGTCAGAGAGAGTAGGGCACTAGAGAGGTTTGGGTCCCACTTGGCTACAGAGACGAGCATATCAGTTTCGCATTCCTCTTTAGGAGGAAGACCCTTGTGAGAGACCAAGGTGAGGATCTTTGGTGAGATGCCAAGATCAAGAGACTCTTGGTGAGATGCCAAGAGCAAGATAACTTTGGTGAGATGCCAAGGTAGAGATCCTTGCTTAAATGTCAGGGTAGAGATCTTTGGTGATATACCAAGATTAGGATATTTGGTGAGATGCCAAGATCAAGGCTTGGATCAAGGACTTTGATTCAAGGAGATCTTGGATAGGTGGAGATTGACTTTCATCTAGAGATCATGCAGGTCGAGTAGATCAGAGTTAGAGGCCACTTTTGATGATCAGGTTACAACCATACTCACTGAGTTTTTGCCAGCAAGCAACGATGTCCACTGCAGGGACACGATTGGAGGGGTGAGTGACACTTTCCTCGGTAAGAGGGGGTGTTGAGATTTGGGTACCTTGGAAAGTGGTCCCCTTGTGTTTGTGAGTCTCTAAACACAAAATGGGAGACTATTACCCTTATACCTTTACTTTATGTTCTAATTTCACATTGACTTAAGAGACTTAAGTCATAAAGTGACAATTAATTCACAAGTGGGTGAATTAATATACATAAAGCAAACTATGAAAACTTAAGCAAAGTGGGTTTCTAAGTGATATTTATGAGAAGTGATCTCACCCGTTGATTAAACTTGGGCTAGATGCGATCTAGGCCCTTGATCTTTTAGGTTTGGCATAAGAGAGGCTAAAGGAGGCAAAAGGGTAAGGCAAAGATTTATTCTTCACTTGAGAGAGTTGAGTGAGGAGAGGAAGAGAGCAAATGAGTTGAAGAAGAAGAAGGGTGCACTTCTTGAGTAGAGAAGGGCGCATGACGGTTTGAGTGTGCGCACACTCTTGAGCATAGAGGGGTGTAGGCAAGCCAAGGCATCCATGGCGAGAAGCTAAGGGGCGCAAGAGTTGAGGAGAGACACTTGTATGCTAGGGGCACATCTTGAGAAGGAGCGCTTGTATGCTAGAGGGGTGCACTTGTAGAGTGTTGAGAGTGCCATTCTTGAGAAGAGATGTGGGCGCATTCTTCAAGCAAGTGAGGATGCACTCAAGTGTTGGCAAAGGGAGCTGACAAGTAGGGGCGCATACCAAGCTACCAGGCACAATCGACAAGGGGTGCAAATGCTAAGGTAGAGAGGCACAACCAAGGCAAATGGGCCCGCATTCCAAGGCAAAGGGGTGCTACTATCAAGGGACTCCATTACAAGTTTGAGCATAAGCTTGTGTTGTAACAGGTTCCTTGTGTATTTGCATATTGTAGCTTTTTCTTTTGAGATCTCCATATATATATCTATCTCTCTTACTGGTTTTCCCCATGGCGGTTTTTCTAGGGTCATGTTGACCAAAAACTGCATGTGTTCATTTGTCACGTTTTCTTAGTATTTTCAGTTGTAGGTTGTTAAAGATCCTAGAGGTGTGTTTGATGTTTTATGGTATATGTATGAGCTAATCTTGGACAACATAAACCCATTGTTTAACCTATGCAAAGAGCATCAAACCCAAGATTTGTGGGCAGATTCAAAGGGAGAATTATCAGACTTGGTGACTGTCATAAAACAAAAACAAAACAGTCTTAATATTGGGTGTTATGGACATCAAGTTGACTGTCCTAATACAGTGGTAAAAACAGTTTGATAAACCTTGAAATAAGTGCCCAACAAGAGGTCAAATGACAAGCCTATTGAGCAGCCTATAGAACCTCAAAAAATCTTCAAATGATTCCAAATATAGCAACTCCCAATTTGGACAGTACTCAAAATAGCATCTTGCATGTAGACAAAATAAGTCCCATTCAAACTTTTTTTTACAAGGAACCCAAATATGTGCTCAGAATCGCCATGCAAGCTCTTGGAAAAAGAAAGCTGTTAAAAATAATAGTTTCTTGTAATCTGGTGAAATTGACTCTGAAATAGGTTCTGATCACTGTGAATGTCTAGATGCATTTGTAATGGAACCAATCTAATGGAATCTCATTGGATGTTAACCCTCTAGTTGCACAAGAAATTTGGGAGTTAACAAAGTTACAATCATTACACTTGAAATGGGGCCTGTTATCCCCATTTTGTGGATAACTAAGGAGATTATGGCTCGAGGCCCTCAGGTTGTAGATATGGAGTGTCGAGAGAATAAATGACCAACAATATCCTTTTGCACGGATGGAGACCCTCCATCTCACCACCACAGATGATCGCAAATTTCCAGATGGCATCCACCACATTAGCTGGCTTTCGAAAGGCAGTGGGCCTTGCTCCATGAGGTACAAGTCAGTATTATGGTAAACATCATTTCAATATTTAAGCCATTTGAGTATGTTGTATCTTAGATTGCCCTAGATTTCATGATATATGCTTGGACATTATGTCTTTTTCCCTACTTCACCTTGGCGGTTGACATTGTGCCCTAGTAAGTGGTCTTCCTTGGGGAAAGGTTTGCTACTAGGAACTCCCTTGAAGAGCCATCGTACAGTTCCCGACCGTACTTACCACTTTCCATCATTGTTCCCCCCATTTCCTTATCTCTTGGGATGTTAGGGTGTATTGATCCAAGAAGGGGTTGTCCGCCATTCTATGGGAAGAAGGGGCTGAAGGCCTAGAGAGATTGATGTTGGGTAAAAGATAAAAGCCTATGTATGAACCTTCTAGATGCTTCGCCCAAGAATCACCCAAGAAAGCAATGAAACACTTATCTTTGAGTAAAGGGGCACCCACAATGAAATATGATTAAAAATGCTTAAAGGGTTAGTTGAAGGGTAGGAGGTATCATCACGATATGGGCTATCACGTTCATGAATATCTAGTGGTATGACATTACCATCATCTGGTCACCAAGTCAGGGTAATGGCTCTCAGTTGCATGGCTGAGAGAAAGGGAGTCTCATCACGAGTCGACCTTCTCATTGCCGCTAGGTGTTTGTGGGTGACATTGCCATTATCTGGAAACCACGCTAGGGCAGTGGCCTTCAACCTTTTCTTTAAATTATGAAAGAATGAAAGAATGGCATATAATGGGCTTGAAAAAAGTGCGTTGCGGATGAAGGTAGCACACACCCTCTACAAAGGCACCCATGAATGAGACACTACGACCCCTTGTATGTTATGAGCCCTATGCCCATTGAGTCTTGACCCCAACCACCTCATCCCCCACATTACATGGCTTAGAGAGGAATCTCCTGGAAACTTTTTTTGACCTAGGGCAAGATCTACCCAATAGGACACCTCGTCAACCCTCCCATATTCAAGCTTGACAAGTCGCATAATGTCTTTGAGCAATTAGTTGTTTGATATAGTGATCTTTGATGCACATGCTTAGGTGGCTCATTTATTGATTGGATTCACTTATCATGATGTTATGACTTGAAATCCTTAGAGGGCGTGCTTATTTATCTTTGCAGGACATAGTTGGTGGATAGTTTTGGAAGAACAAGCCTAGCTTGGGCTTCCATGGGGCTTGAAGCCCACAAGTGGATGCCAAGGGCCTGCATGTAGGATGAGAAAGACAAAGTGTTGGATACCTAGAAGATGATGTGGAAGACCTAGCCCAACCCTCACATGCCAAATGATTTGCCCAAGAGGGGTAAAACGTCTCCTTTTTGAGCATGACGTCTAGGGGGGTTAGGGCATGGTGGTGAGGTGACATGCAATGGCACATGGATGTTTTGAAGGAATCGTGAAGGATATGGTTTTGTTGCTTGATATATGGCTTTGGGAAGGCCCTCCACTCTCCTCCATCACCAATGACCTAGTCTTTGTGCTAGAACGTCCCCTAAAGGGGTGACGTCCATATGAATTAGGGTTTTTCTTATGTGCAAAAGTGAATTTTTAATGAATTGTTTAGTATTACTTTGTTAAGGGGGTAAGATTAGGGTTGTTGACCCCTAGTCTTGTGGTTTACCCGTAAATATGTGGACAAGTCACCTTGGTGACATTTTGTATAAATAAGAGATCATAAGATCTCATTTTAACATAACTCTCTCTCTTGTGAGAAGTACTTGGTCTGAAATTTTTGCTATCTTTGGCAAATTGTCTCTCTTGGCTCTTGTTTATGGTTATCTCTTGATGTAATGATTAATGGAAGTGATGCGCTAGCCTTGGAAGGCTTCTCTCTTGCTATTGTGGTGGATTATCTTAGCATTTTTCTTTGAATTGGTATGGTCTTTATTTTCATGCTATCATTTGTTTCAAGTCAAGTTTATTGTGCTAGGAGCTAGGTGGGAAGTATAAGGGCATACACCCCCACCATAGTCTTCATCATTTTATGCTTCATATTATTGGTTAAACAAGGGTTTGCTAAGAGAAGTATAAGGGCATACACCCTCTTAGCTCAAACCCTAGCTAGAGAAACTTGCCTCGGGGAGTAAGAGGGTTTACACCCCTAAGGAGGTAGCTTCTTTAGCTCTTTCTTTGCATGACCCCATTAACCCAATTATTAAGAGCACTAGTCATTTATTATTGCATTGGAGAAACAAAATCATTGCCTTGGAAAACATGATTCTACAAGTTTTGAGTCTCTATTTTTGGGGAAACGTTCCTTGAGCCTTTGCTCTTTTGCCTCATTGAGGCGTCCCCTTGTTACCTTTTATCGAGCTGATATATGTCATTTATTGTTGCTGCAAATTAGGGACAACAAGCTTAACTTGCTTGTCCAAATAACATATTATACTATATGCTTGGTTTTCCTTGTGTCTCGGGCAGGTATTCACAGTTGGCTGGTCACTCAACTTACTTGGCAACCCTTGGACCTTCCCAAGATTCCATTTCAACCCCCTAGTTGGATAGGCGGTCAACAAGAGGTTCAAGCCTTCTAAGGTTTACCAACGAAGGCCTCCTCTCAAGTCTCCCGTTGTTAAAACCCTTTTCTATAATACCCTTCCTCTTGCTCCAATGGCTCACCCTTGGGCAAAGGACCTCTACAAACCCCTTAACATGGCCAATATCCAAGGATACCCTAATACAATGCCAAAAGAAGTCAACAAGTGGTTGCCAAAGTTCCCAGGAAACAATGTGATAACAGTTGAAGATCATCTTTATGTCATGGGCTCGGACAATGCAGGTATTCAACATGAAGATGTGGCCATGAAGTTATTTGCCTCGTCATTGACTGAAGAAGCCCTTGATTGGTTCAAAGGACTCCTTGGCAATCATCTCACATCTTATGACGCTTTTTCCAACTCTTTCAAGAATAGATGATCAACAAAGGCAGATGGTGGGATGCTTGGAGCTCAGTTTAATCAGATAAAGAAAAAGGAGAATGAGATGGTAAAGGAATTCAATTCCAGGTTTGACAAGTTGTACAATCAAATTCCAACATATTTTCGTCCTACAACATCATCAATTCGTCTCCTTTACATGAATGCTTTTGAAGGGTAGTTTCGATTCATTCTCAAAGACAAAAGCCCCACATCATTGGCACAAGCTAAAGAGTACAGTGCCGATATTAAAGACAAGTGTAACATATGGAAGTACTTGCCAATGTCACCTAAGCAGTTACTTCCTTTGTTTTAGTGAAGGATTGAGTTCCAATCACAAGGGAGGTTTGTCTATCAACCTCAAGGAGTCCTATAGCAAGAATAAATCGAGTCTTTCCAACTCGACTCTAGGTCTCCTCGGTGATAGTAGGTGGGTCTATGGATTCTCCTGGTTAAAAAAAAGAGAATGAATCAAGTCTATGGCCTCCTGTCTTGGTTACTTGATTATGCCACCGACTAGGTCAAGGTTCAAGGTGAAGACAAGGTGGTTAAACAAAGCAATTTCCAAGTTTGTGTGTGAGGTGTTCTAAGACAATAAGAGATATTTACCAAGCCTAATAAGTCAAAAGAATGCCCATAAACACTACTTATCAAAGAAAAAAGCTATGTCTGTAATACAACTTGCATATAAGGATGATCACTTTGGCAATATAACAAGTTATGACAGCAGAAATATAACGGTCCTAAAACCAATAGAAGTGCAATGAAAGAGAGATGAAATGCACGTTAAGACCAATACATTAGGTAACCAATGCTTGCTGAAAASTAAAATGGCATGGAATTACTTTAAAATGAGCAAGGYGTCAAGCYCTAGTTGGCTGGAAACTACAACAATGATGTAATAAATGATGTCTAAGAGCTATTCTAAGGTAGAAAAGGCTATAAACCCTAGACGTTAGGCTACAAATAATTGAGGAATGAAGATGGAATGCAACAAGACCTAAAACTAGCATAAGATGTCAAAGAGAGAGAGGGTTAAGCAACCATGCCTTGTGTGCACAAACACTTATTCTTGTTGAGATATTTTTGCTAATCTTCACTTGTGGCCACGTGCTAGCCCACTATGTGGGTAGTTGTGGGTTGTTACACCTATTAATACACTTTGTTGTATTTTATTGTATTTTAGGGTAAGGTTGGCCTAATCTCTTCCTCCTTGGTGCTAGTGCCTTAACTGCAGTGGAGTGCTATAAATACATCACCTCTGTCATTTGTAACATCATCTCATTCAAGTGAGTTTATTCATTCTTTTGCCTAAGGGAACCTACACTTGTGTTGTGCAATCTCTTGAAGTCTTATGCGCTCATCATTAAGGCATTGTTATATTTCAACTTGTTTATCTTATTGGATTAGAGTTTGTTGGAGAATCCACCATAAATCCTCTACCTCGTGATTTCTAACACAATATTAGAGCTAGTGTGGATTTTTCTTCCTCTATCCATCACTCTTTAAGGCTTTCTTTATGATTGGTATGGATTTTGATGACCACAACTTAACGTTATGGGATGGTGCTATGGTGATCTTTTGTGATAATCAATAGATGTCATCATTCATGTTGTATCTATGGCTCTTTGTTCAAATTAGGGGTGGGTGTTGAGATATTTTGGCTAATCTTCACTTGTGGCCACGTGTCAACCCACTATGTGGGTAGTTGAGGCCCTTTATGGGCCAACTTGTGCATAGTTGTGGGTTGTTGCACCTATTATTACAGTTTATTGTATTTTAGGGTTAGGATTGCTTAGTCTCCTCCTTGAGGCTAGCACCTTAAGTCTAGTGGAGTTGTATAAATCAGTGTTACCAACATCGACAACGCAAAATATCGTTGAGGGTCCGAAAACGAAAATATCGTAAAATATCGGAAAATGTCGTAAGCATGAAAAATACGAAAATATTCAAATTTTTTCAATTTTTAAAATCTCTAAAGCTTTAACAACATCAAATAAATGCGTTTCCACATAAATATAAAAATAGAACTGATATATAATATGTATAAGATGTAGAAGATGTATAGTAAACTCGAATACATCAGAGATCAACACTGAATCATGTCTTGACTCTAAAGCCTCAAAATATCATAAAAAAATACAATAAATGTATCTCATCATCATGAGTTATCTAAAATGAAATTGGATAAATAAACTAACAATTCCCTCTGCCCCTATTACGGCTGAAAGTGATGGCTCTAGAAATGGATTTTCCTTTAGAGGAAGAAGGCCCTGGGGCTGGCATTAGACTCTGATGTCCTATAGAAGAAGTAAAAGCTAGACTCTGGTGTCCTCTACTGGTGCTATTGACAAGTACAACTCGCTCTGTTGGAGTTTGTGAAGATATATTCATGTGCATCCATATGAATCTGAACCATTATACACAAATATGCAAAGTTTCTCATGTAAATAGCAAGGGTGCATATAGCCAAAATAGCACTGAGTGCAATGCATGTTAAGTTTTACTGTTGTTATTAGGTTATTTCCAAATTTCATGAACATTCAATGCATTTCCAAAACAACAGTATAAAGAGGATCACTGAAAGAAATACGATCACGAGGTACACAACATTTTATCCTGGGAAACCCTGATGGGGAAGAAAACCCAACAAAACTTCCTCAATAATAGATTGCCAATACAATGCCAAGACTAAGACCAAAACACCAAAGACAATCCAAGACCAAGCATGCGCCTCTCTTCTCCTTCGTTAGACTTCTTGCAACTGCAACTGTCTTCAAGATATGCGCAATAGATGAGTGAGTGAGTGTGTTCAAATGAGACACCATCCTCACATATAAATACAAGTTGTGAGGTGGCACTAGGGTTGTGTCTCTTCACTTGGTGGAGTCGACTTCTCCTAGAAGTGGCTAAAAACACTTTACAATTACTAGGGGTTGACTTTACAAATAACACCATACAAATACATGTTTTACCAATTCACAAAAGGGGATTTGATCTTAAGCAAGACCCGATTTGATCAATCCACAAAAGGGGATTTGATATATACAATAATGACTCAAATATAAGTAGAATATTCTTCGAGGTTACAATAATTTAACATCTCTGAACCAAAATACATCAACAAAGAGTCTCTAAATGGCCTTTAGAGTCCAAACAAAATCATGCTACAACAAATAACTACATATCATCAAAATCATTGCCTATATTAGGATCCTCATCATTAATGTCACCCTCAAAACATTAAGATAAGATAGAAAAAGATTAACATGCCTAATAAGTGATTTTACTTGAGTGAAGGGTACATTTTTACCAGGGTCATGACAAAAGAGTTCAACAATCAATGCCACCAACATCGAGGTACATAGAGGGCGTGGTGCTCTTGACTAAATGCTAGTTCCATACCCTCATACATGATAGAATCTAGTTGAAATGTTGCAATATTGTCAATCTTGAAATCCTGAAAACCATTAAGTTTGCTTCATTTTGAATGGGACCTATTATCGCCATTTTGTGGGATAACTAAGGAGATTATGTCTCGAGGCCCTCAGGTTGCAGATATGGAGTGCCGAGAGACTACATGACCAACAATATCCATTTTCACAGATGGAGACCCTTCTCACCACCACAAAGGTCATAGATTTTCAGATGGCATCCACCACACCAGTTGGCTTCCGAGAGGCACTGGGCCTTGCTCCATGAGGTACAAGTCAGGTATTATGGTGAGTGTCATTTCAATATTTGAGGCATTTGAGTATGTTGTATCTTAGATTGCTTTAGATTTCATGACATGCTTGGACATTATGCCTTTTGCCATGTTTCACCTTTGTGGTTGACATTGTGCCTTAGAAAGTGGTCTTCCTCGGGAATGGGTTTGCTACTAGGAACTCCTTTGAAGAGTCATCAAATCGTTCCCGGTCATACTTACCACTTTTCATCATTTAAACCCTCCATTTCCTTGTCTCTTGGGATTTTAGGGTGTATTGACCCAAGAAGGGGTTGTCCCTCATTCTATGGGAAGAAGGGGCTGAAGGTCCACAGTGATTGTTGTTGGGTAAAAGATAAAAGCTTATGTATAAACCTTCCAGATGCTTCGCCTAGGGATCCCCTAAGAAACCAATGAAACACTTATCTGTAAGAAAAGGGGGACCCACAAGAATAAATGATAGAATGCTTAGGGCGTTAGTTGGAGGATAGGAGGTCTCATTACGAGCCGACTTATCATGATCATGGGTATGTAGCAGTATGACATTGCCATCATCTGGCCACCAAGCCAGGGTAGTGGCTCTCAGTTGCACAACTGAGAGAAAGGGGGTCTCATCACGAGCCAACCTTCTCATTTCTGCAAGGTATTTGTGAGTGACATTGTCATTATCTGGACACCATGCTAGGACAATGGCCTTCTACTTGTCCTTAAAACATGAAAGAAACAAATAATGGCAAAACAATGGGCTTGGAAAAATTGCATTTGCAAACGAAGGTGCCACACACCCTCTACAAAGGCACCCATGAAGGAGACACTACAACCCCTTGTATGTCATGAACCCCATGCCCATTGAGTCTTGATCCTTAACCACTTCATCCACTTTACATGGCTTGGAGAGGGATCTCTTGGAAACATTCCTTGACCTAGGGAAAGATCTACCCAGTAGGACACCTTGTGAACCCTTCCATATCCAAGCTTGGCAAGTCGCATAATGTCTTTGAGCACTTGTTTGTCGAGGTAATCTTTGATGCATATGCTTAGGTGGCTCTTTTATTGATTTGATTTACTTATCATGATATTTTGACTTGAGATCTTTGGAGGGCGTGTTTATTTGTCTTTGCAGGACCTAGTTGGTGGACAGTTTTGGAGGAACAAGCCTAGCTTGGGCTTCCATGGGGCTTGAAGCCCACAGGTTGGATGCCAAGGGCTCGCATGCCAGATGAGAGAGACATACCTTTGGAGGCCTAGAAGACATTGAGGACAACATGACCTAGCCTTCACATGCCAAACGTTTTGCCTAGGAGAGGCAAAACGTCACCTTTGGAGGCGTGACGTCATCTAGGAGGGCTAGGGTTTGGTGGTGAGGTTGTTATTCATTGACACAAGGACGTTTTGAGAAGAATGAGGCTTTGACCATAAAGAAATGACTTGGATGATTGACATGTGACTTTGGGAAGCCTACTCCTCCAACACCAACGACTTGCTCCTAGTGTCAAAACGTCCTCTAAAGGGGTGACGTCACCTTAAGTTGGGGTTTCTTTTCGTGTAAAAGTAAATTTTAAATGAATTGTTTAATATTATTTGTGTAAAGGGCAAGATTAGGGTTGTTGACCCCTAGTCTTGTGGTTTACCCAAAAATTATGTGGACAAACTATTTTGTAAACTAACCCCCTAAGCATTCTATCATTTATTCTTGTGGGTCCCCCTTTTCTTACAGAGAAGCGTTTCATTGGTTTCTTGGGGGATCCTTGGGCGAATCATCTGGAAGGTTTATAAATAGGCTTTTATCTTTTACCCAACAACATTCCCTTTAGGCCTTCAACCCTTCTTCCCATAGAATGAGGGACAACCCCTTCTTGGGTCAATACACCCTAAAATCCCAAGAGACAAGGAAATGGGGTGTTTAAGTGATGGAAAGTGGTAAGTATGGTTGGGAACGATACAACGGTTCTTCAAGGGAGTTCCTAGTAGCAAACCCATTTTCGAGGAAGACCACTTACTAGGGCACAATGTTAACCACCAAGGTGAAACAGGGCAAAAGGCATAATGTCCAAGCATATGTCATGAAATCTAAAGCAGTCTAAGATACAACATACTCAAATGCCTCAAATATTGAAATGACACTCACCATAATACTTGACTTCTACCTCATGGAGCAAGGCCCAATACCTCTCGGAAGCCAACTAGTGTGGTGGATGCCATCTGAAAATCTATGACCTCTATGGTGGTGAGAACGATCTCCATCTATGCAAGTGGATACTGCTGGTCATGTAGTCTCTCAACACTCCATATATGCAACTCGAGGGCCTCGAATGCAACTCGAGGGCCTCGAGACATGATCTCCTTAGTTATCCCACAAAATGGGGATAACAGTACTGTCTGTGCATTTTGATGAAGACAGAACTGAGGATTTGAGGATTGATGTAGCTTGCAACAAGTAGCACTTAACAAGCATAGGAGGGACATCGATTTGATGCGGTTGTTGGACCTGTCCAACAGTGAAATGGCGACAACAGTTAGGTAATGGGCATTTCCAAAAGAGAGGAAGATCGCGCACCATGTATGGAGGCTTTTAAATGGAGTTTTTGATATCATTAAGGGTCACATAAGGAGAGTGCTCCACAAAGAGGGTATTTAAGGCAAAGAATGGGCACATATCCCTAAGGCATTGTATATAAAGAAGTATTATTAACCACCTTTTTGCACATTTTTTGAGGGCATCCCAGTTTTGAGGGTGGTTCTAAGTTCTAACCACGATAGCCCCTTGTTTGCATGCTCTATGAGATTCCCTTTATGAGGATATGCTAGCACATACACCAAGGTCACATCACATGTCAAGCATTTAATGAGGGAGTTGTGACCGCTATTGGAGGAGTACCCTAGGCCTAATAAAAGCACATGGAATCATTCATCAATCCAAAGAAGAAATAAGTCCTTGTATGGAGTAACGCTCCCACTCACTGGCATTTATTATTATCTTAGGAGTGGTTATTAAGTGGTTTACTTGAAGGGCGTTCCAAGGAAGTAAAGACTAATGGCATAACAAATACCCCATCTGACATAGTCAAACAGCCATTTTAAGGCAACATTCTCATGGAAAAGACATGTGGCAATTTGGGGTGGTTAATGCATAATTTAAAGGAAGTAGTTAGGCTAATTGAGGAGCCCCCAGCCTATAAGATGGACCAGTGAAGTTTTTGAAGCAGATTTTGAGGAAAAATAAACCAATCTCAGGATAGTGCTGCCCTAGGAAGTCGTTGACAAACAGCATGAAGACCCATTCAAACCTTTTATATTGCATATTTTATTGTTAATGAAGAGCACCCAGCTTTGAGGAGGTTTACTGAATTGTTCATGCATTCTTTGTTGTTATTCCTTGGAGAAAAAAATGGATCTAGGATTCATATATAATATTTTATTGTAAGAGGTTGAGCGCAATCTCTATAAAAGAGAAGCTCCTTCATTTGCTAGATGATGGTTGGATTGATGGGATTTCCCCCCCAAGCCTAGTTGAAAATCTGTTGGGAGGAGGAATTTCCCTAGTCCTTGATGTATCTTTGAACCTTGAAGGAATTTTCTGCTGTAATTTCAGATTAGGTGTCTGCACATGTTAATGGCTCATTTAATTTTACAGGATTATGATTGAAGGTGTAATGTGTTGTTGGGCTGTCCATTCTTTATAAGGCTGTCCTACTTTGCCCTTTTCTCTTACGATCTCATGTTATGGTTATTTCTTCACTATTAGGGTTGCTCATTATTTATTGGCTGTAAATTCATGGTTGTGATGGTTTCTTTATGGTAGAGAAATAAATGTGTTTTCCATGCAGTAGTAAGTGGTGTTCTGGGGGGAAAGGGAGAAAGACCAGGCCAGTTAGCCTATATATAGTAGAAGAAGATCCTTTCCAGCTGGGTAAATAAAGAGAATTCCTTTCCCATTTCCTCTTTTGCCTGGGGGTAAATAAAGAAATCCCTTTTTGGACGGACTAAAACAAGGTTGTAGAAGCTTTCCCTGTCCCTTTAGAGAGAAAAGGCAGCTTTGAGGAGGAGGTCGCTGCTACTGGAAATTATTTTCTTCGCTCCTCTTCTTGAGAGTAGAAGATGCCTGT
>JASDQU010884843.1:22539-33385 GCA_032191745.1 Picea mariana
TGTTGAATTAAAACCATATTAGGACAATTAATTATCTAATTAATTTTACTTAATAATCCCTAAGCATATATTCAACTAGGGTTGTTACATACACCCACCCTTCAGGAAACTAATCCCACGTCTAATATCTGCAATTCCTTCCAATTTAGTTTATGTGATTCATCAGCAACATAATGACGCAAAACAGATACATGAAAAACATTATGAGTTTTATGCAAGTGGGGTGGCAGTACGAGACGATAGGCAACGGGTCCAATTTTCTCTTAGATTCTGAACGGTCTTATAAAGCGAGGTGACAACTTTGTCCCCTTCCTGAACTGTATGGTACTCTTATTAGGCTTGATAGGAATGAAAACATGGTCTCCCACCTCATAACTTCAGTCGGTCCTGTGTGCATCCGCATAACATTTCTGCCTATCCTGTGCTTCCTTTAGTCTCTACCTAATATGAATCAGCTATTCCTCCATCTCTTGAATGAATTCTGGCCCAACTGTTACTCGGTCTTCTAGTCTATCCCAACTCAATGGCGTTCTGCATGGCCTTCCATACAGAGCTTCGTAGGGTGGCATTCCGATGGAGCTATAAAAAATGTTATTGTAGGCAAACTCTACCAAAGGTAGGTACTTCTCCCACTGGGTTTGATTATCCATGACATACATCTTGAGCATGTCTTCGATGACTTGATTTAATCTCTCGGTTTGCCCATCTATTTCAGGATGATAAGCTATGCTTAAATTCAACTGATTCCCCAACGCTGACTGCAAAGTTGTCCAAAACCTAGAAGTGAATCTGGAGTCCCTATTTGAAATGATCTTCTTAGGTATCCTGTGCAAACGGATAACCTCGCTTAAAAACACACGTGCCACATCAGTGACATCGTAAGTGTCTCTAATCGGAATAAAATGAGCACTCTTGGTTAACTTATCCATTATCACAAGAATGGGATTGTGTCTATGAGATGTGAGCAACAAGCCCACAACAAAATCCATAGAAATGACTTCCCATTTGGACATAGGAACTTGATGTGGTTGTAGGAGGCCTGCTGGGTGATGGTGGTTGGCTTTCACTTGTTGACATTCTAGGCACTTGGCGATGAAATGGAATACATCGCGCTTCATGCCTACCCAGAAGAAGAGCTTCCTCATGTCTGCGTACATCTTCTTCACACCCGGATGCGCACAATAAAGTGCTCTATGGGATTCCTTCAGTATGATGCTTCGAATATCCCCATTATCAAGGATGTACACCCTTCCTCGATATCTTAACAGCCCGTCTGCTTCCAGACTATATCCTTCATACTTTGGATGTAACTGCCTCCCGCTCTAGAGGTTTGAAGTAACCTTTAAATATCAACTGTCTTCTTGGAGTTGTGTCAACACATGTTCCCTCAGATTAACTTTTAAGGGTATCAAGGAGAAAATACGTGGTCTCCTACTCAAGGCATCTGCGACCACATTTTCCTTTCCCTTGATGTACGAAATACCAAAATCGTACTCACTCATAAACTCACTCCATCGCCTTTGCCTGGCATTCAGATCTCTTTGAGTGAAGAGATGTTTTTAACTTTGATGTTCCATTTTAAGCTCAAAGTTTCACCCAACAAGATAGTGCCTCCAAAGTTTTAGAGCTAGCATTACAGCTACCAACTCTAAATCATGAGTCTCTTATAGCTCTTCATGTTTCTTCAACTTCCTTGACGCATAAGCTATCACTCCTCCATCCTACATTAGCATGGCCCCCAACACTTGCTTCAAGGCATCTGTGCAGACTGTGAAGTCCTTTTCCATATCCGGCACTCGTAGAATTGGGGCACTAGTTAGTAACCTCTTAAGCTCGATGAATGCACTGTCACATTCTTCTGTCCATTCATACCTAAACCCCTTGCACTACAAAGTGGTGATGGGTTTAACTATTTTTGAGAATCCTTCCACAAATCTCCGATAATAACCTGCTAGCCCCATGAAGCTTCTCACCTCATGGGCATTTTTCGGCACTGGCCACTCCATAATGACCTTTACCTTTTCTGGGTCCACGGAGATTCCTTTGTCGGAAATGATATGACCTAAATAATGAATTTATTTCTGGAAGAAGGAAMACTTTGACAACTTCCCATACAATTTGTTCTCCTTAAGGCAAGACAACACTAATCGTAAGTGTTCCTCGCATTCTCTTTCCTTCTTGGAATAGATGAGGATGTCATCTAGAAAGACTTGTACAATATGGTCTAAGTACTTCTGGAATACGCCGTTCATGAGTGATGGAGGAGCATCRCCAACACATCAAGCGAGCCAGTGCGGAGGCGGAAGACAGCTGGACAAGCCAACACAAATTTTTAAAAATACTTTGGGATTGTTGCGCAAGTCTTTAATGAAGCCATTTATGAAGGTGCACTTGTGTATTGTAATGGACCTTGAGCGGATAGCTCTCATCCTTAGGTAGATAGTCGACATTTAATATAGTTAATGCTGGTAGATAGGAATTAAATTCTAGATTTGATAGTTTAGAGTCCAAGGGGGAAAACAGATATAGACACCCTCATTGTATCATTGTAACATTAGTCTGAGCAACAGGAGAAGGAAGAAAAGAGAAAGCATAGAACTGTGTGAAGAACACCCATGTACAAGCATTTGAATTAATAGAAGAAAGCTTTGATTCAAATCCATGGTTATGTATTGTTTTCTCCATGTATTGCTGATATGCTCATGAATGTTTATTTCCTATCATACATTTGCTTTTATATGTTGTGTATGTGATATCATGGTTGAATTGAAGTCTGAGAGGGTGAGTGAATGAGTTCAATTGTTTCTCTAACTGAGCCAGAGGATTCCTACAAGGAGTGGAGTTGAATTGTCCACAAGGAGTGCGTTGACAGAGGGGTTCAATTAGAGATAGCTTTTGTTCTCATTTCCTCAAAGGTGCAGTTGGACACAGTGTCGTGCAAAGAGTGCGCAGGCCAAGAGAAAGCCTCAGGGTTGCGAACCTGTGTAAAGAAGTAACTGAAAGACTGCTATTGCAGGTGTGTGCAGAGTCGAGTGACTTCAACACTCAAACGTTGTCGAAGAGTTGCCGCAAGGAGTGTGTGCAAGGTTCCTTTCTGAAGACTGAAGTCATAGAAAAGATCAGAAGGAGCAGGTTTTCGAATTCACTGAAGGATAAGTGCAGGGAAGCTGCCAAGGAAAGTCTGAGGGAAGCGTCGCAGGTCGACGAGTGGGTTAACGAGTCTCGTGGGGAGACACTTCTTCCTTTCGTAGAATTAGCAAAGGGAGAATGGAAGGTCAGAATCCTCTGAGGAGATTTCGCGAAGTTTCGTAGGCCGGTGGATCTCACGGAGGTGCAAGGGAGGTTACAGTGTAAGTGTGGAAAAGGTTTGAAGCTCAGGAGGGGCARATCCATCGATTCCAAGTCATAGGAACCATCAGATCTACACGTGACATCGCATATCGGGGATTTCAAAGGAAGGAAACTCTTGCAGGTTGGAATCACGAACCGTGATATTCCAACAAGATCAGAACCGTTCGTTGTTGAGGACGCGTGTCAGGAGATCCAGAAGAGTCAGGGTTCRGCATATCGGGGTTTTTGAAGAAGAGATACACAGACAATTTGGAATCGCAATCCRCGATATCCCGACGGGAGAGTCGTGTGGGCCACARCAGGATTTAGTGGAGGACAGGTGGCATAGTATTGGGGATCGGGGAAAAGAAAGYCCCAAATCCTTTGGCATTAGGATTCGCGATCCCATGAATTYCGAAATTTCGATCGAAKAAACGGGGTGTGGAAAGGTCAATTCACACGTGTGCATCAGATATTTCGTCCATCGGGTATCGAGAATCGACAATTCAAAGTGCATGACATCGCGAGTTGCGAAATCGCGATAGAGCAGAAGTCCCGATAGGTACGAGAKAAAGTCAGTGTTGACTAAGGCCATCGGGTCTCAGGGATTCGAGAGCCCAACAATCAACAGAGAACTTGCAAAGCCGCGAGTTCTGATCCTTCGATAAGTAAAAGAAGGGGGATCATGCAGAAGAAGAGAATCTGTGGGTGCAGATTTCCCAATAGGGAAAAAAAGGAACCTTGGAGTTCTTCGGGATAAGGAAAGAGGAAGATCCTGTGAGAGTGGGAGTGCTCTGAGGACTGCGTTCGACACCAATGAGGCTCATGAATACTGTTGGCACATTGGTCAATCCAAAAGGTACTATGACAAACTCGTAATGTCCAAACCGAGCTCGAAAGGCGGTTTTTGGGATGTCACCTTCCTTAATCCTTAACTAATGATACCCTGATCGCAAATCAATCTGTGAGAGTACCCCTGCTCCTTTCATCTAATCAAAGAGGTCATGTATTAGTGGAATTGGGTACCTATTTTTCACTATAGCATGATTCAAGTCCCTATAGTCTATACACAGTCGTAAGGATCCATGCTTCTTCTTTACAAAAACTACTGGTGCACCCTAAGGTGATACATTGGGCCTTATTAGCCCTAATTCTAGTAACTCTTTCAATTGCATTTGTAATTCACAAAGTTTCAGCATTGTCATCCGATACGGAGTCTTGGAAATTGGTTCTGCACCAGGTTTTAGCTCAATAGTAAAATCAATCTCCCTCTCGGGAGGTAACCCTGGTAACTCGTTCGGAAAAACATCCTTAAATTCTGACAATACCGGGTACTGATCCAATGAGGGTCCCTTCCTTTTATTCACTACTTCCACTACATAAAGTTGACGCCCTTGCCTCAAGCATCGCTTAACCTTCATAGTTGATATAAAGTGTAATGACACTTTTCTCCATAGATCCTAGATCTCTACTGCCCTTCCTTCGTCGTCTACACAGAGCACCCTTTTTGCGAAACAATCTACCGAAGCTCGGTGAGCTGCTAACCAATCCATTCCTATGATTAGGTCATACGCCTCGAGAGAAGTGACGTATGCCTTCAACCTGGTAGTACACACTGCCATGTATACTATACAATTATCAACACTAGGTCCTACCACTTGTTTTTCCCCCGAAGACATCTCGACTTGTTTAATGTCATCATGCTCGTGGGCTGCCAACCCACTCTTTTTTAATGTAGATGGTGAAATGAAGCTATCTGTCGCACCCGAATCAAACAAAATCTTAACATTGATATGATTTAGTGTACCTGATGATTCCACCACCATGGATTGATGCTTGGGTTGTCAATTATTAACCGCTGCGTAAATCTGGTGGCTGCTACTTTCTCTTCAAATCGGGGCCTTTCCTTCTCTATGCACGAATCCTGATTGTAACTCTGGGCAGTCACATTGGTAATGGGGTCCTCCACACCCCCAACAGGTAACACGATATTGAACCTGTGCACTGTTATGTGACTGTCTCTAAAATGAGTTCCTTCCCCTGGAACCCCTGCCCCTACTAGGTGTTCCCTGCGATGGCTGTGAACCTGTCTGCGTCGTTGGTGAAGAATGAGATGTTGCACTCGCTGCCATTGAAATCCCTGCAGTTATTGTCCTTGGTGTGACTCTGTTACCATATGGAGGTTGCCTTGAGCTCCCTCCCCTGAGAAATGTCCTAGGGGCCTTCCTGACGAATCCAGGATGATGCGGAAAGGTCGACCTCATACCTCCATTCAAGTTCATGTGTTCTTCCGTGTAACATGCATTTTCCACTGCTTCTGCTACTGAAGACTATTTCCACATCGACACCATAGCTCTGATCTTAGGGTTTAGCCCATAGATGAAGTGTTCTGCCAGTCATTGGTCACTATCCATATACGAAACATATTTTACCAATTCCATAAATCTGATCTCATATTCTTCTACAGTTCTGTTTCCCTGTACTAAGGCATGAAACGCCCCTACCTATTGTTCCTCATAATAGGCTAGAAGATATTTCCTTCAGAACCTCTCCTCGAAAAGTTCCCATGATACTATGTCTGGGGTAAGATGCAGTTGTCTTTCCAGGTTGCCCCACCAGTTCAAGGCATTGTCTCTTAACTGAAAAATTGTTATCTTCACCTTTGATTTAGATGCATAGTCCCTTAAAGCAAAACACCTTGTCATGCCTTCCAACCATGCTTCCATGCGTTCACTAGCGTGACCCTCAACAAAGTCCGAAAGTTTGATCTTCTGCAATTCTCGAGTGATGTCTTCAGGTGGAGGTCCTCCCCCTAAATCCCTTGACGCTTATGGATTACCCATTCCAGATAGTGCGGGTTCCACTTTGGTCCCTGTTGGTTGTCGCCCCTTTAAAGTCTCATTAATGGCCTCCAACGAGCGCAGTATGAGAGCTAGTTCGGGTGATGGTGGTGATCCAGATTTATGTAGGAACACAATGAAATACAGAAATACACATAAACGCAGAGATGCAGCGGAAATAAGACTTCATTTCATTAATAAAAATGACTGAAATATGTTTACAGACAGAATGGAAATAAACTAGCTAGGGCGCTGGTAGCTTATCTCTGAGAAGAGATGTGGTTGCTACTCGCATCCGTGAGAAGCTGATTACAATGAGGCTCTGAANATACGATCTCTGTTTTAGGCGTATGATAGCTCGTTGGAAAGATCTATCTGAGGACTACAACACTTTTGACAAAATTCCATGGTGGAATTTTGCAACCGCAACATACCCCAAAAAACGTCGTTTAAGGCCTCAAAACGACTCCAGAAGTCCAGGACCCGAAAAACTGCTAAAAATAGTAAATTGTGCAAAAACTGAAAAACTGAAAAGAACAATGGCGGGGGTTCAAGTGGAATAGGTGGGTGGCCACCAATATCCACCTGGATCAGGTGGTGGCAGCGCTGGCAATGTCGGCGATGCCTGCGATGATGCTCCTTTGCCTTGACTCCCTCAAGTCCTAACCATCTTGTATGATTTAACCTGCATCAACCAAATTTGTCAGGGTGAGTTCAAGGACGTTTCAAATTGGCACTACTGAAACTTGAAACACGGTTAGGCGTAAGTTTTTCTTTACTTGTCTGTAAATAGACATTACTCTCTTTAGGGGATTGGCTAGATTAGGGATAAGCATCTAAGCTTGATTTCTTCTCCTAATAAAACTATTGACTCCCTTGCTCGGTAGCTGTGCTAGCCTTGCACCATACTCACCAATTCCTCTAGCTTACTTTTCTAGTGTGTATGTTGCCTCCTTCCCGCTTTTCCTAGACTGAGTCCTTTAAACTTTTTTATTACAACTAAATATCCTCCGATGCTTGACTCATGAGCTTTCCTTGGCGCGTAGTACATATGCGTTGAATTGCGTGTCTCGATGGCTGCAGGTGCAAGTCTTTAAGGATTGTAGAGTGGCTTTTGGCATTGGAACTTAGCGCTTGTGCACTATGGTTATTTATTGCTTCCTGACTTGTGGTCGTATGATGTAGTGAGCCTGAGGCGATGCATTCAAACTAAGTGTTTGACTTTGACTGGTGGAATGGAGTGGAGGGTCTTGGCGCTTGGCTCGATGAGTTGTGTGTACAGTCTCGTGAGTTTGGCGCTTGGATAATCAGAGATTATTCTTCAGGATAGTACTTGCTACTATTGGTAATTAAACTATTTATAGGTGAATTTATTTGTAAAGGTGATATGTGTGACACATTGGCGTTTGGTCATTTCTTAAGGTTTGGGCTTGGTGGTTGGTCTTGGGTTCAAAACCCATGGACCCTCTAACATTTTAATTAACTTTAATGTAGATTAACTTTAAAACAGTTAATTTAATTAAATTATTATATTTTTTTAGATTATTTAATTAACTTAAAATTATTTTTTACTCTAAATTAAAGATAGTTAATTAAAACAACTAATTAAATTCACTGATTGAATTAATTTATTATTTTTAAAACCTTAAAAAAACTAAATTTAAATCTTTAAAAACTAAGGTTTAAACTTTAATCTTTAATAACACATATATAAACTAATATTAATTTCCAGGATTAATTATTAGTTATTTTCCAATAAAAAAAAATGAGAAAACTTTGTAAAACTTATATAATTAATTAATATTAATTTATAATGTATATTAAAAAAAACAATTAAAATTAAATTTATTACAAAAATTAAAATTAAATAAAAAAAAAATATTTTTAAATTGAAACGGACATCGTGGGTCCTCGCATGAGGCCCACGTGCCCTAACTCTAAACGCACTCTTCCTCGGGTCTATGTCCCCTTACCCTAATCAACATGCTGCCTATCTCATTATGTGAATGCGCCCTAGCCCTCTCCTACTCTGCAATGGTGGCAGAGTTATGGTAATGGCCACAGGCTTCTCCCTTGGCCCCCCCTTTTTTTTTGCTTTTGCAGCTGATTGTTTCTTTGCTTCTTCGGCAACCCTTTTTCATTATTATTATCGTGAGCTTATTTTTCATTGATAATGCTTGTCTACACATCGGCCATCCCTTGCTTTGCCTCCCATTCTTTCTCAAAAAGATGAAATGGAAAAGGGGCGAAATGGCCATGCCTCGCTCAGTTGCAGGAGCTCCTCACCAACTATGGAACCGTAGAGGAGGTGTGGTCGGACGGTGCGAACTCGCATACTGAACAACGTGAATGTGGTTTTTCCTACGTTGGCTGCTCAAGGCCGAAAACAAATGATGCCAAGATTGTGAGTGATGACAGAGAATTTTTCTGTATTAGGGGAGATGATCTGGAGCGTTGGTCGTAGGTTCCTTGTAGTTCGAATAATCAATGCCTCTCCCCTCTAGCCATTAGGGAGATATAACTCTGGAGCCCTGGCATTTGGCGTTTGGGCGTTAGCTTGTAAGTTTTTTTTTTGTTTATTACTAAAAAAAAAAAATTATTTTCTTTGTTTGCAGCGCACACTCCTCGGCGTGGCTAGGCGCTGGTGTGGTCGTGGCATGGTGTTGGGTGTTTGGCTATGTGCGACCTGGGCTTTGTGTTGTGTATTGTGATTGCTAACCCGCATATTTTTTTTTGTTCGTATTTATTGACTTATATATATATATATATATATATATTATTTGTATTTATCGTCTATGACTGCGTTCGGTTTTGGGCGCTGGGATCTGGTGCTCGGATCTAGGCGCTTGACGTTGAGCTTGGTATGTTGCATGGCTGGAGTAGCTCGGTTGGCTAGAGCATGTGGCTGTTAGTGTTGCCTGTCTCGGTGTGTCTTGGCTGGGTTCTCTCCTTGGTGTGTTAACGCTTGGTCTGGGTGCAATACCTTTAAATTTTTTTTGTTAATCCCCCTATTTGCGACCTGGTCTCTCTTTTTCTTTACAATGTATCTTTTTTTTTTCTTGTTTTTGTTTCCAAACAGAGAAATTGGTGTGGAATGCTAGTTGCTACAATTTATTTCTGCACATATTTTACTGTTATACAACTCTTAAGATTACATAGTCCACAGAGATTGGTAAAACGTTATGTTGTGAAGTCCACAGAGATCTTAGGATTGTTTACCGTCATATATTTTTTGAGGTTACCAGTTGTAACCATGGTTGGCAATTGGTTCGTAATCCATTAGGAACTTATGAGGAGGATGAAAGGCATGCTTCATAAAGTTATTTCTTTGAAAAAAAAAGATTAAGATTACATTTTTCTCATGACTAAACAATTTTTTTTTGTGAGAAAATTACCGATCCTACCAAACTCTAGAATACAAGATTTTTGTTTCCTATTAATTTATGTGGTAGAATTTGAGATCTTCTAAAATGCAAAATTTATGACTTCATGCCTTGATATCACCAAAATTATCCCTAACGATATAATTGAATTCTCACTTTTAACTGAGCGGAGAAAATAGGGCGTGTTTAGTAGCCAATCATTTATTGACTGAATAAAATATAAACTCCATATCATCCTAAGATACCATTCTAGCAGAGAAACATTTTGATATGTTGGTATAGAAGTCTAATGTAATTGGTTTGCGTGGGATTTAATATTCATCAGATCACAGGTTCAAACTCCTCGTATGAGGTTTCACAGGTTCAAACCTCATATGAAACAAACCTCATATGAAATAGGTTCAAACCTCATATGAAATAGGTTCAAACCTCATATAAAGAGGTTGAGGGTGGGAGCCACTTGTGAAAAAAAAAAAATTCACTTGCCAATGAATGTCCAGACTCGACTGATATTCACCCTTGGTGATAGTATCCCACTCTTTAACAGATTGTTGTTCCATCACACATTGAAAATGACCCTGGTCTAAACTCAGTCTATTCGACAATATAGAGGATTTTTCCACGGTTGGGTACTAAACAAACATTGATTTTTTTATTTTTTTATTTTAATTAAATTCTTTGGCGGTTACAGTTCCATTCCTAAGTTGGGTAGGTGGATAGGTAGTCCCTTAAGGCTCCAGTGCTTCAACTAAATCTCTGATACCATGTGTAGAGACTGTACTTAATTAATTACAAAATTTAATACAATTTAAACATATAATTCTTTCTCAAACATAAATAATTCATTCACCATCATATGAGCATATAATATTCGACAAAATTTAAAATTTAACTATAGCATGAAAATAACTTAGCAATTTCATAAATAAATTACCTGCTTCTGACACTAATTTCTGTTGATATGGTTGTCCAGCCTGCTACTTTGCTGTTGCCTGATGCACTGACCAACTCTGCCCAAACCGACTAACCTCCCAGCTAGCTGGGAGCAGCCTGTCCGGCTCCCTAGCTCCAGGAAACCGAAAGGAATCATGGTCCCCGTGCCCAAAACCCCCAGCAACTTGGTGCCCCCTGAAATGGTTCTAAAAAATTAGTAGAACCCAACAAAAGAACCTGAAAATCAAAGAAAACCAGAACTACAGTCTCTCCTCCCCCTCATTCTTCCTTCCCCCTCTTCCCATAATGCCTTCCTGTCCCCTATTTCCCCGTCATATCTCCCCTTCACTGACTCTCTCC
>JASDQU010884844.1:0-11532 GCA_032191745.1 Picea mariana
CAAGATAGAAAATTACAAATGGACATTAACATCCCTTTGAATTTATTTTAACCAATCAAAAAGAGAGAAAGAGAAAGAGTGTCATGCACCTTGCTTCAAAGTTTTTCCTCACTACTTCCAATGTGAGCTTGATATCCAAACTCCTTAACGAAAATTGATATCTTCAATAGGGATCAAAGAGAAACAAAGAACTCCTACTCTACAAGATTATATCAAACAAATTCATCTACAAAGATCGAAGGAACAATAGACAAGCACATGAAAACATACACTTGAAGTAAATAGGCCAAGTATATTAAATGATAACCGATAAAAATTATAGATCATGAATGATGTCAGTTGCAACTCCTCTAAGCTCTTCTCATCCAGAACCTTGCATGGATCCCAAGATCATAAGTTTGATATCTTTGTTTGTGTGTTTCACCTTGGAAATCCCTCAATATATAGGCTTGAGAGGCATAACAACCACGAGTAGATTTGCGGATTAGTTGAATATACGACTCCTTTAGGTTAGGATATGATCCTAAGATAGTGCCATAGGATATAATTTGACCCAAACCAACCTCATCTCCAAGAGCTGGCCCTTATAAAGATGTGAGATTCTCCAAATTTTCCTCTAACCAAAAACAACACTCCCTTATAGTTAGAGACAGCGCAATGATATTAGATCAACGCTTCGTAAATAAGGTAAGGGGGGAACTAACCTATGGGGTAGCACTCCCCAAGCATGGCCAGGGGGGTGCTACCCTTCAAAAATGCCTGAAAAATGGTTGATTTTCCATGTAAACAGTGTGTTTCTGGCCTTGAAATGATGAGTTTCTTCCTCCAATATGACTTAAAGATCATGGAAAATGTTATTTGATGGTTTCAAGGGGTTAAAACACATATAAACATGTGGAAAAGTGCATGAAAAACTTAGTAAGGTGTATATGGTGCTTGACAACACTTACCAAGGTGCATACGACACTTTACAACAATTGCGACACTTAGGGTGAGATGCGTAAGTGTGCAATTTTGACGTGTAATAGGGGGAGTGAGGGAGGGAGAGAGAGATAGAATTAGAGAGTGGGAGAGGGAGGAATGTAGAGATAATATGAATAGAGTGAATGGGGTAGATAGATATTAGAGGGGCAAAAATGGAGGAGAGAGAGGGGAGGGAAGAGGGACACAAGGAGAGAGGGTAAGAGGGGTAAGAGAGAGAGGGAGGAGAGAGAGAGAGAGAGTGAGGATAGGGAGAGTGAGATCAAATAGAAAGACAGGAATATAGAGGGAGAGAGGGAAATGGGGGAAAGGAGAGAGAGAGAGAGAGAGAGAGAGAGAGAGAGAGAGAGAGAGAGAATTATTTGTGTTAACACGGATGCGCACGTGTTCCTAAAGCGCGCACATTATTTAATTTTCAAATTTTTTGGGGCAGGAGTGACAAATCTAACATACGTGTTTGCTGATTTGGTTTCCTTGGATTCAAGTTTGGGATGACAAACCTAGTGGTTTGGTCTACAAACACATAAAAACCTTCTTTTTTATGAATTCCTTTCCATATATATGTCTTTCACGTTATTTTTCTATATGGTACATAAATTTTTTATTGACGAAACTACATACACAGATAGAGTTGGCTGTGCAAATTCCAAATATACAATTTAAAAAAAAATAATAATAATGTTTACTATTTTTAATATATTTTTGTCTTGACATATATAAAAATCCTAAAATAGATACCTCTCTTATTCCTGCTATATGTTTTTGTTGGCTAAACCATTTCTCAAATGCGTTATATGTGGCACTATAGGAAACCAATACCTACGATCTATTTTTTTTTTTTATCATGTTAAGACCCTCTTAGCCTACATGAACAAAATACATAATTCTAGGGATATGTTGACTTTGACAATATAAAAAATATATAAAATTAATATCATAAATTTACAAAACCTACACGACACAAGCAAAATGAGTTATCTACAGGTATACAAGATTTTGAAATGAAATTCCATCATTAAGGTACTCAACACCTCCATGAACAAAAAAACATACCTTATATTTTGTTGGAAAAATAAGATACCACTGTTATAAAAAATCAAATTTGACATAGTAATTCATAGTTTCTATGAATAAAAGTTGTATATTCAGAAAGCTAATTCAATTTCCTACATTTCATATTCGTACACCATATTCAAATTCATTTAAAATGTACCTTGAATAATCCCTCCAAGTTAACAAACTATTGTTTTTCCAGGTTTTCATTTCCACTAACGCATCATGAGAGACCATAATTAGCTTGCACTCACCCTATAATAATCCAATCTAGATCAACTTATTTGGCTATAGGAGGAAATCCTATGGAAGAGGGGGAGTAGAACTAGCATTAGCACTAGTCATAGCTTTAACGCTTTGCTTCTAATTGCCTTGTTGCCGTTCTTTCTTCAACTTAGTCTTTTTTACATGTGTATTTGAACTAACCAGTGTGACCAAATAATCATTATAAACTTGTTTCTCTTTCTTGGAATTTGCTTTGCCAGTGTTGGGATAATTATCACCATCTCTCTCTGTGATTGCTTGCATTCTTGCAAAAGAAGTACCATAACCAATTGAAGATAAAAGAGAAGAAAATATTCCTTATGGTTCAAAGACTTTGAAGGATTTATCTTCTTTTAAATGAAATGTATTCAATAATTCAAGAGTTTCAATAAGATGGGTTAGGCCTCTAATTGGAATTTTAGCAACATGAAAAGGCAAGGAGATAAAATGATGCTTCTTTTTCTTGTCAAAGAGGGAAGACCAAGATTTATACTGTCTATAGACTTCAACAAAAAGATATCTATCACAAAAAAAAATGGGAAGAAGGAAAGTCTTTTCTTCAAACCCATAAACCGTGATGTAAGTAGACTCTTCCTCTTATACGAAAATCCATCCTCCTTTGAGAAAATTCAAGGATTGATTTGTAAGTCTCATTGGTTGTGTCCCATAAGAATGTGTCTAAATTCCTTTATGAATTTATCTTGTACTTGGAAAAAATGAAATGGATCATTATGCCTCCATAATAAAGGGTAATCTAATTGAACTGTATAATTGTCAATATCAACATTACACCTTGGTGGAAATTCTTCAAATACATTACAGTACTCCATAACAAATTCCAAATACGAGGTCATGGAAAAACTCTTCATCTTCATATAATTTGAAAGCTAATGAGAAATTTTATTAGAAATGATTTTAGCTCAGTCAAACACCGCTTTCATCCAAATAGAAAAGTGTAAATTACATACATAACATACCTCGGAATGTAGGATGCAGAATCCTTCGCACAAGCAGTGAGAAAAGATAAGAAAAATCTCGACATGTCTTAGATAATAGGCATATGTCAATATACTATTCCAGCACGAGCTAACACTTATTGACTTGATATACTTTTCCTGGCAGAGAAATATACTTGATGTGAGTTGTGGAGAATGAACTTAATGCAAGGCTTCTTCGCATAACACAAGTATGAAAACCGACTAATGACTAAGTGTTGAAAGTGTATAATTATTTCGTGAAGTAATGTAGACATATGGAACTTGTGCAACATGCGGTGGATTATGGATTGGGATAAAAGGAGAGATATTATGCATAGCGTAATTTAAGCATAATATACAAGGTTGAGACATAAAAATGTTTTCCCAAGGCCCCCCCTTCATATTCCTCCTTCATGGACTCATATGCCCTTTGTTTCACCCTTACCAACCTTTTTTGTTGAATTTTTATTATATTTTATATCAATCTTTGCATGATACAACACTCACCATGGTAACATTACCTTATGGCCATCAATAACATTGCATAACATAAACATATGCCATTAAGCCTATGTTTAAATAAAATCACAATTCGCAAGTTGGGCCTTGGCCTTGGGCTTCATAAGCATATTTACAATTTACATTGTAGGGTCTTTACATCTCAATGCTCTTATCCTAGAATATATTAATTCAACACATCACTGCAACAAAATATACATGGTTTACTAGGATATTGTTCATGTGTCAAAACTAGGTGTATTACACAAACTCTATATGATGTAATTTATTTGATAGTTAGTGCGAATAAGTAAACCTTTATGTGAATCTTAGTTGCAATATAATTATTAAATCTTGATAGTATTGCATTGCAATTTTGTTTCTTTCATTTTTTGGAAAACCTTATGTAGAATAACCCTAGTGTGTAAACCTGTGGGTCCCACTCTGTGACCCTATTGCACTAAGATGCATACCAATAGGAGACTCAATCCTTCCTTGCATATTGATCACAAATTGTGCCATGTGTAGGTGCATTTAGTGTGATTGTATGTATGAGTTGTGCTCAAGTTCCTTATCACTATATCAAAATGCTAGTTTTGTTGTTAGATAGAAAAATCTTATTGTTTAGAGATTAATTCTTACTATCTTATTGGAAAAATCTACTTTCAACCTTCCTTACAAGATACTCACACTAATATCACATCTCTTCCTTAGTTGTATTGTTTTTTTTACATATTTCTTCACGTGTACATTATTATACCAAGAGGCTCTTTCTACTATAGTATTTGCATGACACATGTGAAATAAAAAAATAAAAAATTATTTTCAAGTTAGCATGAATAATAAAAAAACTTAAATATTATATATTGGTTTATATCCATCTCAAGAGTGCAACTTAACTAGTATATATTAACCACTTTAAATCAAATATCTTGACATGTAAACTTTTCCTCCAATATTTACAATTATACTTCCAAAAATTTGATTCCAATATCAATTTAAAGCGACTTTAATAAAGTTTAAGGGTGTATTAAGTGAATTGATTAATGTTCTTAATTGAATAAATTATTGTTTTTATATTGTAATTTTAATAATTTTTTTATAAATACAAATCTTTTTAAAGTATAAAAAATTGAATATTAAAAAATTTAACTTAAGTAATATGATACTTTTAAATTCTTAATAATTCTAAAATTAAAATTAAAATGAATATAAATAATAGTAATAAAGTTTTAATTTTTTTTAAATAAATTATTAATATTCAAAATTATAACAAAATCATTATATGGAAGAAAATATTATGAAAGAGAAAATATGCATGAGCACTGTTTTCATGGTATGGTGAATGGTATATAATAGCAAACATGTAAGAATGCTATTGCTAATTTCAATTTTTTTATGGGATGAACTTCATTTCTACATAACTCATTACATCAATCCACTTTAACATAACAATGATCTTTAACCTTTGCAGTCTCTCTAACTAACCTCATTTTTACATCAAACCATTACCACAGCTTAATTTAACACAACCAAGAAAATACCAGAGCTTTCGAGTAAAGGAGAGGATCATTTTGAACCGGGGCTCAATGACTAGAGGAGGATCCCAATGAGTATCCCGATGAATAGACTGAAGGGGCGGGCGCTCTCCTGCCTCTACAGGAATTGATTCTTCAGAACGACCTTGGGCGAATTAGCAATGATCTACACGAATTGATTCTTCAGAACGACCTTGGGCGAATTAGAAATAATCTTTCAACCTTTGCAGCCTCTTAACTGACCTCATTTTTACATCAAACTGTTACCACAACTTAATTTAACACAACCAAGAAAATACGAGAGCAAGATATTAAATATATTTAGCTTAAAGAATCAATTAAAATTTATCACAATGAAGATTTATAAAAGGATTCATACAGCTTTCACAGGCGAAGAATATAAAAATGTTGCTGAGAATGTTTTGGAATACACAATTCATGTGAAATCAGTTACTAGTTGTGAGGGTCATACGCATGCTTCTAATTGAAATTTCTTTGGTAAAACTTCATGAATTTTCATGAATATAAAAATGTTGCAGAGAATGTATGTTGCAGAGAATGTTTTGGAATACACAAAAGTCTTGTGAAAGCAGTTACTAGTTGTGAGGATCATATAATGAATTACATAGTGATATCATGGGATAAATCTACCCATGCTTCTAATTGAAATTTCTTTGGTCAAACTTCATGATGATATCATGGAATAAATCTACCCATGCTTCTAATTGAAATTTCTTTGGTCAAACTTCATGAATTTTCATAAAAGCCAGAAGAATACATACAGATGCATGGGGTGTTTAGCAAATAGTACTATTAAGTTGGAAGCTGAAATAACATAACTCAAAGAATTTGAGAAAAAGGAATTGTGAGTATGTCGATGAGGGATTAAGAAAATTCTTTGACAATCGCTTCAAAACTAAAATCCTTCTTTCCCACTCCTGTTCAGTATACTTCATCGACCCCTCGCTAATGCTCACCCAAATTGTTGTTGGAGATATTTCAGTGCAAAACAATAGTATTCTCCCAAAATTGAACTACCTCCAATAGATTATTGGAAAATACTGCCCACCTAACTAAATGGCCTTAATTGGCTAAAAAAAAACCTAATTAGCATGGGCTAAAATTTAAAAAACCTAATTAGCGTAGGCTAAAATAATAGAACCAGGAAAATCAAATCTTCCAATAGACACATTCTTCCAACTTCTGTCAAATCTCCTATACTATTCCAATGCCCATATTCTTCTAGCTTCCGTCAAATCTCCCATACTATTCCCGTACCCATATTCTTCCAATTTCCATCAAATCTCCCATACTATTCCTGTGCCCATATTCTTCCAAGTTCCGTCAAATCTCCCCCGAGTATGGCCAACTTCTGTCATATCTCCCACGCTATTCCCTTGCCCATATTCTTCCAACATCCGTCAAATCTCTCATGCTCTTCCCATGCTCCATATTCTTCCCACTTGCTTCAAAGTATGGCCTTTGCTTGTACCCAAAAAAATCGAAATGCTATGATTAGCTATATATATTCAATATTGTTATCCTATGCTATCTGATACCCTTCCCAGCAATCACATATCCTTTTCACCTCTCGTCAGTCTTTACATCACCGTTGTGTTCACTGTTCGTAATCTGAGCCATCTCTCCATCATGTCTGAGATGCTCAAAAAACGCGGCCGTGAACATGAGGATCTACCGGATTCCATGGCCGTCCGGGGGCCCAAACGCCTCAAAGCCGAAAAAACAGACTGGTTTCTTCATCTATTGCAATTGGACGAAGCCCTAACTGACGATGAAGAATATTGCGATCCCAATGAAGAGCTCGTAAATAGAGTCATGAGAACCCTAGAGGAAGAGATTGCAGGGACATCTTGCTCTTCTTATCCCTCCTCTAACTTGGGGAATAATTCTGCGGCCTCCCATATTTCTAGCGGTCACGCAGGCCAAACCCTAGCTTCAGATTCGGGGATTTATCTGTGTCATCTCCTGGAGGCTTCAGATGACGAGCTCGGCATTCCACCGAGCCCCGTCCTGAGCTGGAAGGACGAAATCTGTCGATCTCCCAAGGAAACATCCAGGGGTTTGTGGGAGAGCCCGGATCTTAATTCCCTTGGTGAAAACTGGCATTTCGAGGACGATTTTTACAACTATCAACAGTTCGCATTGTATGAAATGCCTATGATGTCAGCCAGGATTGTATGAGTAAAGATTTTGTCCATTTGACGCGGATTTTTCTGCTGCCTGATGACTAGAAACTGCCGGTGGCATGTACCTGATGCAAGCGTTGTTTATTACTGTATAGCTTGTGATTCAATCTGTTGTGGCATGTAATTAATGCAAGCGTAATGCAAGCGTTCTTTATTAATGTATGGTGCGTTTTTTCATGGTCTGGTTACGTTAAAAGGTGTACACTTATTGATAATGGGCACATTTAATAGGTTTTTAGTTTTTAATAAGTTTTTTATGGACGAAATTAAATATACTTAGAATATTCTTAGTCGTCACAATAAATGAATGACTTTGATTGACTTTCAAGCTGTTATAAAGACATTTGTTTATATGTTTACTTTTTTAGATTTACTTAATTATATTTAAAAATCACTATATTCACTAACTTAAAAAATATTAACGTTTCTGTACTGACATAAAAAAAACTTAATATTAAAATATTAAGTTTAACAGCCAGCCGCGAGTTAGCGGCTGTGCTAGTATATATGCATCATACGTTCGATTTTTAATGTCGGCGTAGTTTTCAAGAAAAGATGCTTTAACACAGTTCAGTTTGAAATGGGTACATCAATTTAACGGAATAATTCATGTCAAACAAAAGTTTATTTGTTTAGGTTTAGCCAGGTTTCTTATTCATCCCCTTTCTCTTTATTTCTATGGATCAACCATTTGATTGCAGTCGAATTTGGTGGGTATCATATATAAAACATATGGGTCAGATCCATTCTATTGCATTGGAGTTTGGTGATTTTTTATAAACAAATATATCCTTTAAAAGGTCAAATACATTATAACAATTATAATGTATTCATGTCCTTTAGGTTCACTGAAAAGAATAAAAAGAAAGTTGTATGTAACCTTAATTAAGTCAGTTGAAAGCTCAACACTGAAAATAGTGAAAGGATTGTTGTGTGTCAAACAAGAAAAGAATAAAAGGAAAGCATTATTTTTTTAAACCAAATTTTATGACTGTCACTTCATTAAAAGGAAAGTATTATTTTTTAAAAGCAAATATTATGAGTGTCACTTCAATATTATTGAATGCAATTTTTTTTTCATATTTTGACATTTCAGCGTGTCAAAAAAATATTATTCAAAAATGTCATCAATCGAAACCATTAACAAAACTAGACACCTAATACTTTGTGATATAAGCTAATATATTACTATAACTTATTATGAATTGCTTCATTCACTAATTTCTAATATGTGAGTTTTTGTTATGTTTTATTTCTATTGCTTTTTATTATAGCTTATTCTTATAGTAAAAGATGAATTGCTTTATTCTCTAATTTCTAATATCTGATATTTTGTTATATTTTATTTCTAATTTTTAATATCTAATATGTGATTTTTTGTTATATTTTATATCTATTGTTTTTTATGTTATTGACATTGTTTAAAAATATTTATGTGTATAGTTTTGTTTATATTAATAATTAAAATCTATGACTAATGTTATTATAGATTATATTATGAAAAGAAAAAAAAATATTAATATTAAATGTCTTTTAAATTGTTAAAAAAAAAAAAGAGTACATCAACAAATATAAATATTAGAGAAAAAAAATCATGTTCAATTATATTGAAATATTTTTTATACTTTTTTTTCCCAAGAGAAATTAACTCAAATTTATAAATGGTATAAATTCGTTTACAAACTCTGAAACCAGACATATAAGCCGGATTAGTGCGAGAACTAGATCAGATCAGAAATTACGATTAGAAACCAAGCAGGGAACAAATAGTGGACGAATTACGAGTCCAGTAACTATCACAACTATCACGAAAGAAAACTGAAGCTCTCAATACACCTCTTGTTCTATCAATCGTCTAATGTAGTAAATCTGTCACCACGGCGAAAGGAGCCAACCTTCGTCACCAAAAGAACAAACATATACAAGCAGAACCCAAGGCTCTTTGAGCTCTTTTCTTGTGCAGCGAAATTGACTTTATAACTCGAAGAGATTGAAGGAGGAAATCAGGCTCTCCTGTCCTCTGTCACAGTGATAAATATAAAGTCTGTCGACCACTTGACCAAGAACTCTCTTAGAGAGAACATCCGCCTCTGAGTTGAACGATCTGGGGAGATGGCAGAAGGAGATGTCAGTGAAGGAGAGAGCCAGCTGTTTTGTTTTTAGTTTCCAACCTTCCACGTGAAAGGAGTGGAGATTGCAATTACGATTAATCCAGTCAATGATAACTTTCGAGTCGCCTATGACCTGTAGATGATTTAGGGACCAAAAGGATGCAAGCGTAAGTGTAGCCCATAAGCCCAGGAGCTCGGCTTTGGTATTTGTACCCCTACCACAACTTAGAAACCATTTTGTAGTCCTCTCCGGGTGAGATTTGAAAGTACCTCCAGCACCACAACATAAACCAAAAGACTGAGTCGCTCCGTCAAAACATGCCATAGAGAAACCTTCAGGCAGGAAAGAATCCATTGTTTTTAAACGAAGAGCCTTGACTATAGACTACTGGCAATGGAAAGAGGCTAGAGTTCTATGGCTGACCGCCTGTAGGGAGGGGGAGGCGTCCTCGAAAAGAGCCTTGTTGCGCTCTAACCAAATATGCCAACTAATGTAGACTGCTAGAGTAGGAGGCGCAGCTTGGACAGATGACCAGGAGGAGAAACACTCAGTAAAAGTGGCACCGGTCCAGTGGAAGGGTAGGGAGAAATGTTGCAAGGTGCATTTCCAAATGTCTTGAGCAAAACAACAGTGGATTAGCAAGTGGTGAATGTCCTCCGAGGCTCTACGGCAAAGAACACATAATCCAGGACCCTGCCATCCTTTTCTACGTAGCATCTCCCAGGTGAGGAGCTTATCTCTGGCACAAAGCCAAAAAAATAATTTAAGCTTTAAGGGGAGCGACCAAGTCCATAAACGGTGGAGCCACAAAGGCTGGGCATCGACCTCCCTGTAACATAAACATTCTTGGCTGTAACCTTGCCTGTCCCATCGCCCCCGGCCCAGGTAAGAGTATCCTGAGCATCAGAGAGGGAGAGGCCTGAGCACTTTAAAGTTGTTGTAAAAGAATCCAGTTCCAGGGCTATGGGCCCACGGAGAGCCAGATCGCTGCTATGGAGCCAATGATCCGAGAGAAGGAAGGCCTGGGTCTCCTTCTTCAACTGAGTAAGGGAAAGAAGATTAAGGGAAGTCAGATGAGACCTCAGCTGCAGGGAGAGAATCGATTGATCATCTAAACCAATAAGTTTGTCTCTGCCAAGAATTATTTCTTCACCCGATCCAGAACTCCAACGGAGCCAGTGAAGGATCACCTGAGAGGAATATACCAGTCCCCTCCAGAAGGGAGATGCCCAGTTCTGAAATAAATGTGTCTTTCGTAGCCAAGTAGTGAGAGGAGTGGCACCTAAATATTTGTCCTTGATAACCCGATGCCAAAAATTATCAATGGATACCGCTCTCCAAAAGGAACATGCCAGTAAAGCCTTGTTGAAGATGGAGAGATTCTTAAGTCCCCATCCCCCTACTCTCTTTGGCCTAGAGAGAGTCTGCCAGCTGCAGAGGTGGAAGTGTCGATTTCATGCTAGGTCGTTCCATAGGAAGTTGAAAGAGAGTCTGCAGAGCAAGGAAATAATTTTGGCGGGGATCCGTTCCAGTAACATCCAAAAAACAACCAGACTTTGCAACACCGATTTGACCAGAATAAGACGTTCCCCCTGGGACAACCATTCATTACACCAGAAACCTATTTTCCTTTCAAAGGAAGACACAAGCCAAGTCCAGTCAGTTGCAGAGGAGGCTCCCGGTTTAAGATGGTACCCCAGATACCTGAAGCCTAAACTTAAGTCAAAAAAGGAGAAGGGGATGGAGCATTTTAGAGTAGATAGTTCGGTCTCAGTTAGGCCCCAAAAGTGGACCGTGGACTTCAAGGGATTGATGGACGGCCCCGAAGCAGTGAAGAAAAGATGAAAAATGTCCAAAAGCGCAATCCATTCCGCTACATCAGCATTTGATAATAAAAGAATA
>JASDQU010884844.1:12413-33676 GCA_032191745.1 Picea mariana
ATAGATAAGGCCGCAGAGGTTGATTTTGTGATGAGATGGGTGATCTTAATCTCCAGCTTGTTCAGAGTAATATCATCCTCCGCCTTCTTATGTTTATACCAGAGTTTTGTATGTGCTTTTAGGAATTTCAATTTCGATACGAGTCTCAGCTGTGGATTGGATTCAATAAAAAATCGTGGGTCTATCCAAACAGTGTGTACCAAGGTAGAGTAGGAAGGGGAGTCGGCCCAGTGATGATTGTATTTGAAGGGAAAAGGCTTGAGTCATATGGAGAGATTCAAGTTGAGGAGTATGGGCGCGTGATCTGAGAGGAAAGAAAGAGAAACTCCGTAGGAAGGGAAGACAGTTGAAGAGAAGAAAGCCTCAGAAATAAGGAATCGGTCGAGCCGCCTGGCAATGGCCTCCGCGCCCCTTCTCCCACTATGCCAGGTAGGGACTAGTTTAACTGGCAAGATATCAATGAGGTTAAAAGCCTTAAAGAGGTCTCTGTAAGGATTAATACCAGATCCTGATAGTGAAGTTGTTCCCCAGTGTTCATCTGAAGAGAGGGTGATGTTGAGATCGCCTCCCAGAATGAGATTAGGGAGGGAGAGAATGTCATTGTTAGCAAGGTGAGTCCAGAATTGTGGTTTGTCGTGGTAAGGGTCGTAGACATTTAAGAGCACCAGATCCTGGTTAGAAGCAAAACAATTGCCTATACACAGAATACCTCCACAGGTCAAGAAGGGCTTGAAGTCGAAAAGCACTGGATCCCAGGCCACCAGCATGCCTCCCGAGTTGCCGATAGAACTTAATGCTGCTGTGACCCAAAGAGGGAGAAATAGATGTAGGAAATCTCTGGCAGAATGATCAGCTGAAAGGGTTTCTTGCAGAAAGATGACATCTGGATTGGAGTGCTCTAGAAGTCTTCGGAAGGTAGTAGCCTTGAGGGTGCCCCGGATCCCTCGTATATTCAAAGAGAGAACTATCATTACTTGGAACGTGTAATGGCCTTCAATGCTCTAAGGGCCTTTCTATCTTGTGTTTGTACTTCCGAGACTGCAAGATGAGTAACAGAGCCATCTTTCTTTTTCTTAGCGCTCCTCATCTGGAGCGGGGAGAGGTCAACTCCAATGCCACACGACCAAGCAAAATATTTGTTAAGGGATTCTGAAGGTGTTGAAATAGACGGACCCGCTTCAGAGGATGGTGCTATGTGCTCTTTACCCCGAAAAACTGGAATCTGTGTCGCAAGGTCTGGGATAAACTGGGCTGATGAAGAGGAACTCAGCGCTGCCAAGAGGGAGTCTTCGTCCTCATCTGGCTAGTTGTAACTGGGAAGGAGAGTTGGGGGGTTATCAAGGACTACTGGATTGGGGGGGGACCCGTCCTGAAGAATTGGCAAAGAGGGACGAGTAATGGATGCTGGTGAAGGGGGGATAGTAATCAAGGTGGAGGGAAGGGTACTGTCGAGGGAAGATGCAAGGAGGGTAGACGAGGGCCTGTCGGCTTCGGATGGGGAGGGCTTTGAAAGGGAGGAGGAAGCGAGCCAGCCAAGGCTATTGACAAAAATATTTTCAGGGGCCGAGAGTGAATTGCAGAGTGTTGGTCAAAGTAGAGCGAGTTTGGTCAGGGAATCGGGTTGTTCAGGGATAGGCATCGAGAAAGGATCAGGGGGGACATATAAAAAGTCTAGGGAAGGGTCAACAGTCTGATAGGCAGGGGGATTTAATAACAAATTGTCAATATCATCAGGGGAGGTACTAATGGACTTACCAGGACACGTTCGATGGAGGTGTCCAGTCTCGCGACATCGGTTGCATCTGAATGGTATTTCAAGGTAATCAATATTTTGTAGGAGTTTCCTCCCTCGCCAATCAATCTCAAGAGTTTTCGGCAGACCTGCAGATAGGTCCATCTCGACCAGCACTCTTCCCAAAGTCCTCGAAGATCCCGTGCGAGAGGGGGAGTCAAGAAAAACCAGCTTTCCCAAATATTTTCCAATAGCTCTGAAGGCATCCTCATTCCAGAAATGGAGAGGAAGGCCCGGGAGCAACACCCACAGATGTCTTTGCTGGAAGTAGTCGGTGTCCGGATTGAAAGCCATACGCCATCGTTTGAGCATAAGGCTGTTGGCTCCAAAGACCCAAAAAGAAGAAAGGAGCAGTGAGGCGTCTTCAAGAGATCTGCAAGTGAAACAGAGCCATCCTTTTTTAAGGAACAGAACTTCGGGACAGTAGCCAAGGATCGGAAACCACTTGAGCTTTATCCATTCCTCCAGGGGAGGAGTACTCAAGCTTTTATACTTGATATCAAGAACCTATCAAATTCCAAAGTTCCATTGATGTCATTAGAAGATCATATGTTCCAAGCATCTTTTACATTAGTCACCACATAATAATGATATAGTAATGATGGCACAACAAACCAAAATATTGGGATGAATCGTTAGAATGAAGAAGCATTTACACATACTTCAACCAATTTTAATGGTATCACTTCCATAAGTCTATTACGAAACATATCGAACAATATATTGACCATAAATGATGGCCACTGGGATGGAATAAATATTGGATCGTACATGTACTGGCAAAACAGAGGTACTAACATTGGCAAAATAGAGGTATTACACCACTATGGCAAAACATAGGTACTAACATGGGCAAAATATAGGTATTACACCACTATGGTACAATATATTTTCATAAATCATTATAAAAATGAAATTTTCAATGTATATTGTATTTTTATCTTTATATTGGCAAAATAGAGGTACTAACATTCGCAAAATAGAGGTATTACACTATTATGGTACAATATATTTTCATAAATCATCATAAAAACGAAATTTTCAATGTATATGTATTTTTATTTATTGTAACATTATTCAATATATTTATATTGAATATTTAGGAATTTAATGCAGATAGTTGTACTGACTAGAGAACTATTTTTCTTGGCACAATAAAGGTTTTAAATTGGATAAACTTGTGTAATGTAATGTTTCTACGTAATGTGAATTCATTTATAAGAAAAACATATTTAATTTTTAGTATACTAATACTCGTCGGAATGACCATGTTAAGTCCTAGAGAAAGCTCCATTTTATGTGTAAAACCCTTATTAAGCCCTAAATATTGAATTATTAAATTTCTAATATTATAGTTGTATGTCGAGTAGAACCCTTAATGGTACCATTTCATTATAATTGTATCCTTTGTTTTCTATATTGATACCAAAGAGTCCTAGCCTTAGGATCATCTTATCTCATCTCATATGGTATTTTGAATTGGATATATTGTAAAAGGAGGTTTCCCTCAAAGTGGATTGTATTCATTGACATTTTATCATTTTTTAAGGCATTGGATCGTAACATTTGGTATCATAGCATCGATCCTAGGGTTTCTCCTCTTCAAGCGAGTCATCTTAGCATTTTTATTATAACATTTTTTTGGGGGATGCTTTAGACATCAAAACTTTGAGATTATTTAGAAGACATATCAAGGTACTCGTGGCTCAAATTTAAGCTTATGAGTCGTTACACTTTCGTAGATAGACACCGTGGAAGATAGGGTTTGTTGACTAGTCCTATAACTAGTCTCAAACAAGTGTTCTGGGTAAAACAGTCATATATCCTTCAATGAGGATCCAAATGTTGTGAGATGAGTTGCAATTGAAAGAGGACAATCCATATTATGCCGGGTACAAAATTTAGGATTAGGTATACAATATTGGACACGTGGAATTATTTGCAATTTCTCTCTACTGGAAAGTCCAAAAATCAGCAAGGTTTGAGAAAGTTTCCCTAAATTTCACTTGGCACATCCAATTTTGTTCATACCTATGGCATTGCAAGGAAGAAATTTCAAAGTACGATAGGATGAAATCTCAAAAATACATTAGAAGGAAGGTTAGCGAAGAGGACATGATCCAAGTTAAGGGTTTGAAAGGTACATAATTTACAATTAGCATAAATTTTTATTGGAAGTTAAGTTTTAGGTAATTCAAAATTTGTAATAAAGAGGAAAAGTAGGGGATTTTTTTTTTTTCACATAATTCCAAACGATCCTCCAAAATTTAATTCACCAACTAAACCCACAGAGAGCTCAACCATGAGTCGAGATGAAATTGAAGATATTTATCACTAGATGGAAAAGAGGATCACTGAAAATAGGGAACAAATCGAACATAATATGGATGAAATGGAAAAAATGATGGATAAGAAGATGAATGAAAATAATAATGGCATGAAAATAAAGATGGATGAAAATAAGGAAGAGATGAAAAGAAATATGGATGAAATGGAAAATAACATGGATAAGAAGATGGATGAAAACAAATTAGAAATACAAAAACCCATCAAGGAATTGAAAAATTCCTTTTCTTCCATGATATTCCATGCTCTATATGGGAGGATCCCTAAAGAAGATATCAAAATGCAAGGAACACATGAAAATCAGGGTACTATTCAGGTTGAACAACCTGTCGATATAAGAATTTTTCTAGTGGATTTAACTCTAATACTGGAGTTGTTTAAGGTGGGTTTCATAAATTCAGCCTTCCAAAGATTGAATTAAATAAGTTTGATGAAACACAGATCTTTACCTAGGTGAACCAAATAGAACATTGTTTTGAACTGCATAATATTATGGATGATAGGAAAAGAATTCACTTAGAAATACTGAACTTTGAGATAAAATCATATAAATGGTATCGATGGGTAGTTAAAAGGAACCCCCCTCTTATCATTATACTTGGGGTTTATTTACAAGAGACTTAGAAGCACAATATGGGAAAGTGTGGGAACAAGACTACTTTAGTCAATTGACAAGAATCAAGCACATAGGTGATATTAAAGATTATAATTCAGAATTTCACATATTGGCCACAAGGGTGGATGACATAAGTGATGATCATTTGTTGGAAGATTACATGCGTGGATTAAAACAAGACATTAAACATGAGATTTTCTTAAGACATCCTACAAATATTATTGAAGCTATGCAATTTCTCATCATATTCAAGCCAAAAATAAGGCTCCACACAAGTCTACCATTGGAGCATACATAAGAAGTAGGGATGATTTTGGGGTTCATAAGACAAGTGTACCTCAACCAACAAGGTTGAAACCTCAACATATGGATGAAAGAAGAGAAAAGGGACTATGTTTCAATTGTGACAATGAGTACAGTAAGGGGCACAAACGTAGTGATAACAAAATATTCTACATATACTGTGAAGAAGAAGAATATCAGGAATTGGAACTACCACATGATCCAAATATAGAAGAGACTACTCCAACAATATCATGTCATGCATTGGCCGACATCGCTACTCAAAAAATACTCAAGATAAAATGATACATTAAAAAGAAAAAGGTAACAATATTGATTGATTCTAGTAGGACCAAAAATTTCATTAATTACAAATTAGCAAAATATCTCAATTTCTTTATATATCATGCACAAATGTTTCATGTAATGTCCCCACTATAATCCCCAGTTTAATTAATGCTTAATGTATATATAATGTGTGGTTGTGACCAAGCGATGTATATGCAAAATATATTTCTATGTTTTAATAATAAAATGTAATGCCAACTGCTAAGGGGACATAGACACAGATGGGGGATGAATTAATCCATAGGAGAGGGGAGGGTCGAGGATAATGTATAAGAGGCGTCCAAGGGGGGATTACCGATGTCTATTAATTCCACCCACATTCCTTAATTGTAGTATAACTATGTATTAAACTTTAGTTTCTGATTGCGTGTTCCCAAATAAAATTATTGAATACATGTAAGAGGGTGGGTGTGAGAAGTCACATCCTATAGTTATTAGGAGAATGGGGCTTGGATATAATCAACTTGTGGAAGTTTGTGAGTCAAGAAACTAAGCCAAAGAGATGAAATTCGTATGGGTATGTTGTGACAGGCACTACAATCATCTATTTTTCGTTTGATATTGTTTACCTTCCTTAAAATGGAGCCCTTTATTTTTTCAGCCTAAGAGAAATCCTCATATGTATCCCTCTCCATCTCAATATTCTTTTGATAATTCATGTTTCACTTGGAAAAAAATCAGTACTTGGTGTTGCAATCCAAATTTTAAAATCAACAAAGTTACGTCAAACGCCTCTGAACAGTTCGAAAGAGTTACCTTTAACTCTTTCGAATAGTTTGGAAGAGTTACCCTTAACTCCTCGAAACAGTTCAGAGGAGTTACTTAAAATTCCTCTAAATAGTTCAAAAGAGTTCCTATCTTTTTCTTCGATACATAAGGATATTGCGAGAGTTGGGAGAAACTCCTCTGATCACATCAGAGGATTTACTTCCAACTCCTTCGATATGTTCGGAGGAGTTACTTTTAACTCTTCCGAACACATCACAAGAGTTACTATCTCAACTTCCAAACTGATCAAAGAAATTTCTCTTAAATCCTCCGATCAAACCAACCCCAACCATTGCATTAAATGTCATGAATAATTGTTTGGCTATATAAACAGAACGAGCTTAATTTTAGTGTTATGCAACCAATTTCTAGTGAACGAGGAAACTTGAGGTTAAATGCGTCGAGCTCAACTCTATTTGAACCTCTCACCCATACCCACCACATGGTGGTGTAATCCACATAAGAACACCTCACCTCTCTTCAATTTTAAGGTTAGGGTTAGTTATTGGTTGTTTTTTTTTTCCTTGTTCCTTTCTCCCTTACCCTAGATTGCTAATCCTTCCCCACTCTTCATCATTTCTCTCTTGACAACCCCCCTTTGCCAGCCTTAAATTTTATTTAGAAAATGTTTGTTGCCATAGGATGCACAACTAATCATGCCTTTCCCCTTCATTTCAATGAAATTTATCTGCATCCTTGCACTCAACCCTTGCAAGGCCCTCCAAGCTCGCCCCGGGAAAAAAAAAGTCAACCCCCCACTCCTCTAATCTAGTCATAGTTTTTCTTGGATTGCTCTCCTTTGTTCGTGGAAGGCCCTAACTCTAAACCAGGGACCTTCAAAGTAACTTTTCTAGCACATCATAGAAGTTACTACTAACTTCTCCGATGTGCTCGAAAGAGTTAAAACTATTTCCTTGACGATTTTTCATAACCTATGGAAACAACTCCTCCAATCATATCAGAGGAGTTACTTTCAACTCCTTTGATCATATCGAAGGAGTTACTTTCAAATCCTACAATATGATTGGAGGATTTTATTTTAAGTTCTCCGAGCTCCTCAATAATATGATAGTTCCTTCCAAACACATATCGAAAAATTTGGAAATAACTCTTTCGATCTTATCAGAGGAGTTGTTATTAACTCCTCCAATCTGATCAGAGGAGTTTTCATTAACCCTTCTGATCTGTATCAGACTTTTTGAAGCTATTTTCTTGATATCCAATTTCACATTTCCAAGATGGTGCCCAAGCATTTCACCATAAAATATCATTGATCATTGTCTACTATTAACCTGACATCTGTAGGAAGCATCTTGCCATCTCTTGATTATTTCAGTAACTATTATAATTTCCAAATCATTTAGATACATTTCAAATAACATGCGCTGAAATGATCCTTTTTCCATGATCGAACATGTCACCATGAAAGAAGATAGCAACGAAATCAACAGGGGTGGATCCATCTAGCAGCTCCCAACAAACAATAGAGGAATAAATTGTCTGGACCATATATGATGATACTTCCGGAGTTTTAGAGAAGGACATAGAGACCTTAAAATGGGGAGAAGTATATTATATTCTCAATAATTCAAACTTATCTATGGAGGTGGAGGAGCCAGATGAGCTCTAGGAATTCAGGAACATCAAAACGTCGGGGATTTTCAGGGTGGAAACATATCCAACAATGTTCCCTTGTGCAGACATTATTTCGTGGATTTTGAATAACATAGACATAAATATTCGATATGTATGTAATGAAAGAAAAGAACTTATAGATTCATTTAGGCCTGATGATTTAGATAAATTTTATCATATTAGAGCTGATAAAAAAAGACTATATGGCCAACTCCTCACCGAGTTGGAACTTACAAAAAATGATTTATTTTTTGCATGGTACAAAACATATAAGCAGTTCAAGTATCGACCCAAGAGTCTATACCCCACCACAAATTTAAGGAGAACCTACCAGTATATGGTGGCCATGTTGTGCAGGTTATACGAGGAACCAGATGCAACTCATTTCCCTCTATAGTACATGCCCCTAATTTGTTTCTATGCATATGTGGGGGTCTCATTCAACTGGGAAAAAATATTGTCTTCAAATCTCAAATTTTCCATCTCTGTAGTTACACAAGCACAACCAGGAAAATTTCCCATTTTCCATATGTCTTCATATCTCCTAGACATAATGTGTACTTCCCACAGGTTCCCACACATGGGGTGGAGTTGGTTTCTCATCGACGTCGCTATCCACATCTATCGAAAAGTGCTTTGGGATCACCAATACCGATTATAATATCAAATAATCTATGAGAAATGCCTTGCCCAATCGTATGGATTTATCTTTTACAGCTCCCCACCTTGTATGCCATACAAATCAATATCAATCATAAGAAGGATCAGGGATTGGTATTTGATGGAGCACGATACCTATACAAGAATATATGGTGTTATTAAACCACCCCACTTACTCCCTCAGTTCATTCTTGAAAAACTTGTGCTTTAGGAGGTTGTGTATCAAACTGTCATACATGGGGTTGGAGGAATGCCATACATATCAAAGAAAGTGATTTATCCTCCACTACCTTTATACATTGGAAACTGTTTCTTTGAGAACACCAAGCAAGCTCAAATAGAAGTGGACATCTTACTTTTATACCACTTTGGAGAGAAAATATTAAGGAGGCATGACCCTAAGAATATCATCAAAGAGAACTTCAATAACATGAGGTTCATGTATGAATACACCACTAAATTCTGGGAAGAAGAGGAGGTTCATCAAAACTCCATAACTTACGACGAAGTCATTTTCAACATGGGGGGGCAACCAATAGGAAGGATCCCAGATGAAGAAGCTACAAGAGAGGAGGTCGAAAAAGAGGCAAAACAAGATGAAGCTGAGATATCTTCTCCCATCTCTTTCTTAACTCATTCAGGTTCTACATAAGAGGAGGAAGCAACACCAACAAATAAAAAGAGAAGATAAAAGAGAAGGTGTTGAAAAGGAGGAATGATGCTAAAAAGAATAAAAAAATAGAAGCTGACAAAGAAAAGGCCAGGGAGGAACATGAAGAGAAAGATAAATATGAAGACAAAGAAAAAGATTCTATAGAAAAAGAAAAAGAGCTAGCAGAAGTGGCAAGAATAGCAACGGAATTAGTCGAGGAGGAAAAATAAGCAATAGATAAAGCTTATGAGGAGTAAAGGCAGAGGAGGAATGCAAAGAACAGAGATAGTGACAAACACCTGATGGACTTGGATTTTGCAGGAACCTCCATTGCATGTAAAGGAGCAAAAACAACAAGCATCGGTTTAGGCCTCGGGCCCTGGGAGCCTTTTCGACCAATATAGGTATTGGATCTAAGAAGCTTCATGTACAATAGTAAAACTAGTAGAATCATTCAAAAAAGAGTTTCAAAATTGTCAGTCATAGAAGGAGCACCTATATCAGTGGTTAATCAAGTCCCTATTAAAGGATATGTCAAAGAATACCCTATGTCTACAACTAAGGTGGATTCTACATTTATGGATGCAACCATAGATAATACAAAAAGGCTATACTAGAAGAATCAAGAGAAAGAGACGAGGATTAGGGAACTTAAAGAAAGACTTCAACAAGTAAAGATCTATGAAATAAGTCTCCTCAGCTTTAAGGCCAGTGTCGAAAGAGTCGGGAATGATTTGGAAGGTGTCGTTAATGACATGTATGGAAATCTACACCTCTTCCACAATGCGACTACAATAGTCATTGACCAAAACAACTAGATACAAGGGAGTTTGACACAACACAACACTATCTGTGAAGGTATAGATGATATTGATACATGGATAGTGGAGAATCTGGATGCACCTCCTGAGCTGTATAGATCCTCAAAATCAGCAATAAAGACAGATTTGTATGCATTAGATCATTTCCAATAGATAGGGCAAAGAAGCAGATAAAGAAGTACCCAAGGCAATGGAAATATGTTCAAGGACTCACAAATCTTCCCAGTAATTGATAAGGAATGGTTGTCTCCCAAGATTAGATGAACTTGGGAAGAATTTGGTAAAAAACGAATTGGTGAATGCAATCCAGGACAACAGGATTCGAAGGAAACAAATAGTCGAAGCAACAACCTTTATGTCCATTGATCTCATTGACCAACATCTACTACAACCAATGAAGCTTCACACTATGGTACACGATTTTATGACAAAATTAGAAATGTATATGAGTGCCCTTGATGGCAACATCTCCATGAATGATGCAACACTGGAAAAACTAACATATAGGAGAATAGAGTCACTATATGATTAGTTGGAAGTTTATATGACATAGATAAAAAGAAAAGGTTCACAGGGAAAGGAAAAAATGGTTGTTTTTCTCTCGTTCTTTTCCTAACTACTTCATATTTCATCGTTTTTGCCACTTTTCATTATGAAAGAGATGATGAATAGTTTTGTAATTGCCTGTTCAAGAAGAATGTGAAAATACACATAAGAGTTACTAGTTTTTGTATAAAATAGGATAGAGGCTCCTTTGAAAAAGGACTTTAGGATTTTCAAGCATTTATAGACCCAAGAACTTTTTCGAGAAATTATACACTATTAATGAATATTGAGAATCCCTCAAGTCCTACATGTTATAGATGGAATTCTATGTAGAAATAGATCGAAGTTTTGAACTATTTCAAGTGAATATAATTGTTGTTTCTATGGACTGTACAAATGCTTTATTTGTTGTAGACTAATTCTTATACAATATTTGTAGTTCTATAGTTATTGATATTTCTTTGTATATTTCAATGCCTTGAGGTTTGTGGGTTATTACAATATACGTTGCCGTGATCTAAAATAATCTGATTATATACATATGTATGCATTTGTCTCCAATCTTCCTCTTTCATTACAACTAACTGTATAAAAGTTGTGTAAGGTATGGGTTGCATTATAACTCATCGGTTACTCTATTGTGATCCTAGATGGGATAGGTTAGCATAGATTAGTAATATATTAGTTGTCTCTATATACATGGTATTCATATACATCTATGCATTACATCCACCCACTTCATTGGTACACTAGAGCGTAACCAATATGAAACCAAAAGACAACAATAAATGGCAGCTAGGCCAAATTCTAGATGGGACTGCTAATCCAAATGTTGTATAGTCTAATTGGGACCTATATCGGGGATTACCCCTTGTTTTTGTTGGTCAAAGTTGACCCTGTAAAAATAATTGACACTTGAAGGAGGGCCATCGTTTATGGATTATATACATTCAATAACCAAAATCAGTTTTCAACAAGTAATCCCAAATCTCAACCTACCTTGTTCCCTCGGGTTGAATCTAAACAAGAAATTACCTACAAGGACTCATATCCTAATTTCGGAAGTTCCTCTCATAGTCCTGAAATACATATTGAGACTTGGTTTTGTATACCATAAGAAGATATTCAAGAAACCTGTAGAATTATGCATGCTTACGCAAAAATTCTTGGAAAATTACCTTTAGCCTATGAACTCCCTAAGTGAAAAGTGACCCCTATAGAACATCCTAAAATAGATCCTAATTTTTACATTGACTCTATAGAAGACCTTATTAAAACCACGTTACAAGAGGTCATGGTACCTTTGAGCAGAGTTGCACATTTCCTTATTGAACCTGAAGAATAATTTGAAGGTGAACAACCAGAAATTACCATAGAACAATTAATGGGAGAAAACATGAACCACAGAGAAGTTATACCTCAATGGAGAGCCCATGTATCTCTCAATCTGTTTGGACAACTTCATGAAATGCCAAGAAAGTTCGATAAGCTTCTCCTGAAATTAGACCCAGAATAACCTGGATCCCCGGAAGACCATATCAATATTTTATTTTTGGCCATGCATCTTCTGGGTGTTGAACATGATGACGTAGTATGTAGGTTATTTACTTATAGTTTTTATAGGAAATTCTCTACTTGGTATTTCATCTTACCTGCCAAGTCTATTACAGATGGGGATATCTTTGAAAGGCGCTTTATGAGGAAATCTGGAGAAATAAAAACAATTGCATCTCTACATAATGAACTAGGAGCCATTAGAATGGACAAAAGGGAAAGAGTAAAATATTTTAACCAGATATTTCTTAATTTTTTAATTAATTTTCCTGATGATGTCGCTCACACTCAGTCATTAGCCATTGAATATTATACAACTGCATTAACCCCCTCCATAGGGATGTTTGTAAAATGATGTAACAGAAACACATTGGCATTAAAATATGATGAAGCTGAGATTGTGGAAAGAAATTTGTCTGCATATGACCAACATCCATGCTATCAGGAAACTTAGTTGGCTAGAAAGAAACCACTTTGATTAACTAAGCCACCTGACATGGAGTCCAAGGATATGGATAATGTGGTCAAAATGGTTAAGAAGTTATCCAATGAAGTTGTGGACCTTAAAAATAATGTTGGTGAAGGATTATCGAAGCCGCAAAATTTCTTCCCATTTTTTAAGAAAACAAACAACCCTCCACAACTGCCTAAAGCACTACACATGGATTTCAACTTGGATAGTTTTAGTAATGATATTTTTTTCTCTTATCATCAACAAAATCACCCTGAATGAACATGTACTCATTGGGCGAACTCTATGACCCTGGTGATAAACCAATGGTTATATAAACAAAGTTTAGATGATGAAATACATGCACAAGATCCTTATGGAATTGCTGATGAACCCCTCCCATAATCATCTATTCTCTTTTGGGACTGCTGCGTAGAATTAGAAGATGAACATATTCAATAAATTCTTGCCAGAGATACACAGGTTGTTAAATTTCCACTCCAAAAGGTTATAAATTACACAACAAAGTTCCACTATATGACCCCCTGTCTTCCAAAGAAGATAACATTCCTTTGAGGAAATAAAACCTCCCCCTGTTCTCCCAAAACAAAGTAATACAGTTCTAGAAAAAACTAATAACAAAGTTGGCAAGACTGTTGCAAAAAATAAAGATAAACCAAGCATGTCTAGTACTGTTGGGAATAATGAAAAGGTGATTGAAGAAAAATCTATACAATCTAAGAACGATTCAAACTCACACACCCTGGATTGTAATATAATCGAAGACATGAAGAAGATTAAATATAATATTTCCATGTTTGATATCTTCTCCCTTCCACAACAACGCGAAATCCTACATGATGCTTTCAAACCCCATGAGACTCAGACAGAAACTATCACAACCACTGAAAGATTAATCCCTAGAAACAATGCACAAGAGATATACAAAGTGTTGACAACAACAACTATAAAAATAACAAGCATAGGCACCTTTTCAAAATCATAGGTACCACATTTTCTTCTTACTTATGAATTTTTTAATTTCAGTGGACACAACTGTTTAGCAAATTCCAGTGCCGCTTCCAATATCATGCCTTTTTTTGTTTTCCAAAAATAAAATGTTGTCCCAAAAATAACGAAAACCAGGATCATCCAATTAGATAGGACATATGTTAAAGTAAAAGGATAACTCATAAATGTTTTAATTACATTTTCATCTGACCCTAGATTTCATCATACTATAGACATAGTTGTATTAGACATACTAGAGAGTTATGGTTTTCTCTTAAGAAGAGACTGGTCAAACAAACTTCAGGGTTATTTCTCTATGGATTGTTCTCATATGTGGCTTCCTTATAATGGAAAAGCTAATCAAATTCTTGTAAACAATGAACACACATGAAGCACACAGTGACAAAATTGGAGGGTAAAAAATATCCCATAATCTTTTCTCATTCCGTTTTGGGGATTTTTTTTTTCGAAATTGATTATGGTTGTTACGAAGCTCAAACTTCTAAAATACCATCAGAATTACAATCAGGCCTCCACCCATGAATACATAATTGCACCTGTCTAGTACTAAACAGCTTAGGATTTAGTTTGACTAAAAAGACTAACATTCCTGACATGTGGACCATGTTCTTCGACGACTCTAAACAAAGGATGGAGTTGGAATAGGATGTGTCCTAATTCACCCCAGCTAGGGAAAAACACTCATATCATGTCATTCAGAGTTTGAATGCACCAACAACACTACTGAATATGAAACCTTAGTGCAAGGCCTTAAAAATGCCATTGAAGTGTTTGGTGATTCTGAGATCATTGTTCGATAGGTAAGAAATGATATTCATTTCCTATCTCCACATCTAAAATACTATTAACAAGAGGTATGGAATATGATTTATTCATTTTATGCATTTAATATTAATTCTTTACCTCATGATCAAGATACAAATGCAGATGTTTTGGCCAATGCAACATCTAGGTTTATGCCTCTTGATGACAATTTTTCGATTGAAATGATGTATAGGCCCTCCATATATGTAAATGTCACAAGTTGGAGAGTGTTCAAAAGTGACTCTCAAATTATAAACTTTCTTACTAGTTCATACAAATTCCAATATTTAGTGGTAGATGATGAGGTACATCAACAAGATTTTCAAACTTATCAAGAAGAATCTAATAAGATGAAGACAAATTGTGTTCCAAAGAAAGTTTTGACTATTGAAAAATTATTTGATTTAGAATCCAAGTTCATGAGGCCAGCTAATCCAAATACCAACAGATCCATTATGATGCATTTCTTGGTTAATCTGGGAGCATCTAAATAGCATATGTATGTTAACTTGGGCAAATGCAATTCCGATTCATAAAAAAACACATTCACTGAATTATTCAATAAGTATAGAGATGTTTTTTCTTGGATGTATAATGACTTGAAGATGTATGATACATGAATTATACAACATGTGATTCCCATCAAAGAAGGGATCAAGCCATTTCATCAGAAGACTAGAAAGATACATTCAAATCTTGAACCTTTTATACAAAAGGAACTCAAGAAAGAAAGAAAATATCAATATTAAATGTCGTTTAAATAGTTAAAAAAGAAAAGAGTACATCAACAAATATTGGAGAAAAAAAGATCATGTTCAATTATATTGAAATATTTTTTATTCTTGATATCAACAACCTATCAAATTCCAAAGTTTGATTGATATCATTAGAATATCATGTTCCAAGAAATTTTTTACATTAGACCCCACATAATAATGATGGCACAACAAGCCAAAACATTGGGATGAATCGTTATAATAAGAAGCATTTACACATATTTCGACCAATTTTAATGGTATCACTTCCATAAGTCTATTACGAAACATATTGAACAATATATTGACCATAAATGATGGCTATTGGGATGGAATAAAAATATTGGATTGTACATGTACTAACATTGCCAAAACAGAGGTATTACACCACTATCTTACAATATATTTTCATAAATCATTATAAAAATGAAATTTTCAATGTATATTGTATTTTTATCTATTGTAACATTATTTAATATATTTATATTGAATATTTAGGAATTTAATGTAGATAATTGCACTGACTAGAGAACTATTTCTCTTGGCACACTAAAGGTTTTAAATTGGATAAAATTATGTTAATGTAATGTTTGTACGTAATGTGAATTCATTTATAAGAAAAACATATTTGATTTTTAGGATACTAATACTCTGGTAGAATGACCATGTTAAGTTTTAGAGAAAGCCTCATTTTATGTGTAAAACCCTTATTAAGCCCTAGATATTGAATTATTAAATTTATAGTATTATAGTTGTATGCCAACTAAAACCTTTCATGGTACTATTTCATTATAATTGTACCCCTTTTTTTCTATATCGATACCAAGGAGTCCTAGTATGATCCGAATTTTATGAGCAAAATGAAATGACTACAGATTATTAACAGGTGCTTAACATAAAATAACAGAGATTCAGTAAAATTGGTTTTCTATTCAATAAGGAAATAAGCTGAAACTATAAAATGCAGTGGAAACAAGCTTGTTGGAATGATGGCGGCTTATCTCTGAGAAGAGATGTGACAACTATGCTCATTCGAAAGAATATGATTACAATGAGGCTCTTGTTGGGCTCTAAAGATGTACTGAAATATAACCTCTATGCATCATCCAAAGGTAGGCATTGGCACAAGCATTTTACTTGTCGCCTACATAGGTTCTTACCTTTCATTTTCAATACCCGTCCTCCAGAGATGCAACCCCTGCAAAGGGAAAAAAATCGTAACAAAAGGAATGTCAATTGTTCCATTCAAATGAACAACACTACTTTCAAAAGGAACAACAATCATGACAAGGGAATGACAATCGTTATATTGGGCCGAACTAATGTTGTATTAATTGAGTTATAGTACTTGGCCAACTATTTAATTTGTCAATCTGAGGATCGTAAACTTACGAAGCACACACAAAGTATATGAAAGATTGAAGCAACACTAATATAATCTAATGTTTAAGCTACGACTGAAATTGAATCATTAATCTAATGCAAGAAATTGAAACACACGACTTGGAATTGAAATTAATCTAGGAATGGAAAATTTCACAAATGAAATTAATCTAGGAATGAGAAATTGTGTAAATGAAATTAATCTAGGAATGACAAACTACATGAAGGAAAATCAAATACAACATATGAAGAGTTGAATGACACAACAACATATGTGAGATCACGCAAATGAAGCAATCTTACATTATAATAATCAAATCAATCTTCATAATAAAATAATGAAAGCATGAAAATCAAATCCATGAATCAAAGCTAAGAATCCCTTTCTTTCAAATCCAAATGACCACCATTAATGACTACTCTAATTATCTGCTTTATTACTACCCAACTACTCCCTCATGAAGAGAGATCACTCTTTTTTATACATGAGAGCCTTGAAGATAAGATAACCATCTCATTATTACAGATCCACTTTTCTCTCAACCTATTTCCCATTGTTACAAAATATAATCCCTTCAAATCCTCACACATATCTCTCATATACCTTGGATAAGTTATGCCAACCAAATCTCCATGATATTCTCCTTGAATTATCTCCTCAAATCTTGAAATGGTGGAGGAAATATTCGAGAAGTCCTTTTGAATTAATCCTTCACATATTCCTACACATTACAAGATCACACATTTTTTAGATATATATGAAAACATGTCAATTTTCTAATGTTTAATCACAAATTCCCTTTTAATACTAAAATGAATAAAGTGGAAAATAATAAGGTGAAACCCAAGTATATTTATGAAATGATATCGTGAAAGGTTAATGGGGTGATGAAATGTGAAGAATGATGACAAGAAAGGTGGATGAAAATAGGACATTTCTGAGCCCCAACAACTCTCAAGGCATTTTTACAATAATCAGGAATGCCAAAAATCCTAGACATCCAAAAACCTAACCCTAGGAGATGAAGCGCCAAAAGTCATGTGGGCCCCGATTGGGTAAGTTAGTACATCACCTTCTTGGGGTCGTAACTTTTGCATACAATCTCTGTTTTAGGAGCATGATAGCCCGTTGGAAAGGTATCGTCGAGAAGATTAATTTTGGGGGAAATGTAAAAGGAAGGTTTATTTTGCAAACTCGTTTTCCCAAAAAACGTGGTTTAGGGCCTCAAAACAGCTCCGGAAGTTTCAGGACCCAAAAAACTATTAAAAATAGTAAATTACCAAAATTGCCAGAAAATTGTTTTGGGCCAGTTGGAAAAGGTGGGTGGCCACCGATATCCACCTGGATCAATCCTCCCTCCTTAGGAAGCAATGGTCTCCATTGCATTGATTTCCCCCATCAGATGAGGAAAGTTCTGCTGAATTTGGCCCCGGACGAGCCACTTGCCTTGGTGCAGGAGCTGCCATGATTTGACGACTCGATAAAGTTGGATCCTTTGTTGTCGAGTTCCCTTGATCTGTTTGTCCACAATATGATCACGGGATTCCTTTTGTATGTAGTCGAGATTGAGGTCTTTTGGTGTCATTTGTTCTGTTACTTCTGAGGTATCCAATAATGGTGGGAAATAAGGGCGAAGGAGATCCACATTGAACACTGGGTGTAGGCCAAGGAAAGGAGGAATGTTGAGCTCAAAAGAATTATCCCCCATGACCTTGGTGATGGTGCATGACCCATAATTGAGTGGGCAAAGCTTTTGATGGGGTCCTGTAAGGCATTCTTTCTGCAAGTCCAACCAAAATTTGTCACCCACCTAAAACTTATGTGGTAGCCGATGTTGATCATGGTGTTGCTTGTACTTGTCATTGGATTTCTGTAGGATATCCTGAACCTATTGGAAGATGTGTTGGATCCACTCAATGAGTCGGGTGGCTTTGTGGGCTTTAGTTGGAGCAGGAGATGAGTCGGTTTAGGTGACCACAAGGGGAAGTGCAACATCTATGGGATCCAATGGTTGGAATCCCAACCCCACTTGAAAGGGGTTGTGGTCGGTTGAGCTATGTAGGGCTTGGCTATAGCTATGCTAGACATAGGGAAGGCTCTCATCCCATGTGCGAGGGTGATTGGAATTATACATGCAAAGGATATGCATTGTCAATTGATTTATGACCTCCGTTTCACCATCTGTCTGGGGGTGGAAGGCCATGGATTTGGTGAGCTTGGTGCCCAACAGTGACTAGAGGCTCGACCAGAATGTGCTGAAAAATCAAATGTCCCGATATGAGATAATGGTTTGTGGGATTCCAAAATTTACTGAGACTCGTTCAAAGAAGAGCTTGGCAGTGGCCTCTGCTGTGATGCTCTTCTTGCAGGAAACAAAAATCACCATCTTAGAAAACCGATCAACAACAAAAAAAACACAATCATTTCCCTACTTGGTGGACGAGAGGCCTAGCATGTATTCCATTGAGATGGATTCCCATGGCCTGTCAGGAGTAGAAAGAGGGGTGTATAGGCCTTGTTTCTTAGTGGTCGGTTTGGCAATAGCACAGGCATTACAGGACCTAATATACTTGCTGACCTCCTATCGAAGTTTTGGCTAGTAGAAAAGTTTTTGTAGCATCACCACTACCTTTTCAATGTTGAAGTGTCCTTCCACCCGATTGGAGTGGGATTCCCATATCAAATTCACTTTCTCGCTTGATGCAACATAGATATGGCATAGAAGACACAACAACCCATCCTGAAGATGGAAATTATCGACAACTGCGTTTGCACCCAACATTTGGTAGGTGGTGGCGAAGTTCGGATCTGTCTCATAGAGCTGAGGCCATCTCAAGGTCTCATGGCCACAAGAGTTTAGCATCGTGGTGAGGGTTGCGACTGGAAATATGCTGAGGCAATCAACGACATGATTGGTGCTTCACGTTTTATACTTGATGTTGAGGTGGAATTGTTGCAAGTATGTGGACCACTTTTGATGGAAGTTATTCTACAATTTTCCTTGTGTCTGTATGAACTGCAGTGGTTGATGATCAGTGTGGATGACTGTCTCCTTCCCAAGAATGTAATGTATCCACTGGCGGCAGGCTTGCATTATGGACTACACTTATTTTTCGTAAGTAGGGTACTTACAAAAAACATATAATAGTGTCTCACTATGATAGGCCATGGGGTGGTTGTACTGAGTGAGAACGACACCCATAGCATAGTCCGAAGTATCTGTCTCGATCTCAAAGAGTTGTTGCAGGTCTGGCAGTCAAAATACTAGGGCTAAGCACAATCCCTGCTTCAAATCATCAAATGATTTTTGTTCGGACCTACCCCACACAAATTTCACTTTACCACCACCCTTGGTTTGTAATGACCCCAAGCCATTATGCAAGCATCATCATTGTTTTGGTGTCTTTTTAAAACTTTGTCTGAGTGAGGTATTTCGTAAAACACTTTGTTGATATACCTTTTAGATGTGTTTATATGTGTGTATGTAGAAAATAACAGAAAGAGATAACCATGGAACATACCTCAGCCATATGCAATAAGATAGACAAGCCAAAACATCTCAATTCTTCTTTATTCATAAAATAGAGAAACCTGCTACAATGAAGATGTCGATCTGGAATGCTCAACAGATGGCCAAGAAGATAGACAATAGATAAGATCTGCTACAAAATGCTCCCGCTAATACAAAATATGCCTCCAAAGGCTGAATGAGAAATGAAGATCAATACAAGCAGATCAGAATGCCAAACTCTCCAGCTGAAGAATGCCACGGTCCAACAGAAGGATGAAACCCTCAATAACTTGGCCCTGTTGCCAAAAGTTTCCAATCGCCCTAATAAATATGCCAACTGATATATCAGGTGATGGTAAGAACAACCCAGGTGACCGAATCTCCAAGATCCCTCTCAATCTCTTTATATCTAAAATCCCCCACTGGATGACTGAAACCCTAGATAATTCATCCCTGCTACCAAAAGTGTCCAATCACCCTAATAAATATGGAAACTGATAGATCGGGTGATGGTAAGAACAACCTAGGTGACCGAATCTCCAATATCCCTCTCAATTTCTGTAGATTTGAAATCCCCCACTGAATGGTGTGCCCCACTAGATGACTAAAACCCTAGATAATTCATCCCTGCTGAAGGAGGCCTCCAAATTCTCTGAAACTCTCCAGAAATATAGATCGAGACACTGCAAGTCACTAGGTAAAGTCTCAGGGTCAGATCTGAAGTGTAACCCCTCCAAACGAACTAGATATGGATCTCAAAAACGCCCTCGTTCTCTTCAATTCACCTCAAGAAATAATCTGAGCCATAAAATTGTCTCAGAAAGCACTAGATATGATGTCCAAGGCCCTGCAATGAAAACCCAAGTGATATAATCCTCAATGGCCCTGCCAATCTCCTAAAACGAATCGCTCTCCAGAGATGGTGCACCCCTCTTGCTCGAATCCCTCAACTGGTGTGCCCTCTCTCTATCTGCACACGAAACTGATGTAGAATACTCCTACAACTGAGTAGATCTGGAACTAGAATGGTGTGGGGGAGTATTGCATCTCCGAGACCAAGCTTGGGACAATATAGGTGGAATATTTCACCACCGAATTGTCCTCTAGGGTTTGTTATGTCAAAACCCTCAAAACCCTCAATATTGGGCTCACTAGCTAGAAGCCAGAAATCAAAATAAGATCATACATGAATGAATGAGAAGAGGCCCTTGCCTTTCCTTTATAGTTTTGGCTCACCTTGTCCCTTCAAAGTGACTTTCATTTTATTAATATTTAATTAATTAATTAAATCACTTTAATTAATTAA